>CAAKHF010019813.1:18151-34045 GCA_901007745.1 Hippocampus kuda | reverse complement strand
AAAGGGCAACAGGCGGTCCAATGGCCGTGGCCCACATACTTTTTGGGGCAACCCTTGTTTTTTGGATGGAAAATACATATTAGAGGTTTATCCGTGTTTTTAAGAATTATTTTGGGGGTTTACTACTTTGGGGCTTAAAAAAATCCAACACACTTCAATGACAGTCAATTATACATGGATTTTTGCTATTTGTGAGGCCCCCCAGTTTGCAGTGTGTGTGTGGGGGTGTGGGGGGGCACTGTATTTTTAAGTTCATATCACCACACACAACTAGAGAGGAATATGTCGCTTAATTGCACTTCACCAGGTGTTTTTCTGCCCTATCCCACAACGCAAGTAGTCCGAATATTGTTTTTTGGAAAGAGGTAAAGGAACAAACAGTGCCTGAATAATAAGATAACGAATATTTTTTTCTTTTACACCTTGTTTTACATTCGGGCGGCACCGTGGTTTGACTGGTTAACACGTCCGCCTCACTGTGCAAAAGTGCAGGGTTTGATTCTGGCTGTGGCCTTCCTGTGTGGAGTTTGGATGTTCTGCTCGTGCCTGCGTGGGTTTTCTCCGGGTAGTCCGGTCTCCTGCCACACTCCAAAAACATGCATGGCAGGTTAATACAACACTTTAAATTAAAGGGTGTGTGGCAAGGGATAAACAGTAATATTAGTATTTGCACCGTCACTGAATTGCACAACACATACCATCTCTGAGGGGAAGTACTGGTCTTAATAACATTATTACATACTGTGTTAAACACGTAAGGGGATGGTAAGAATTGTAAAAAAAAAAAAAAACACTTCCAGCCCCCGAGTTCAACGAAACGACCGACTTTGGAGAGACGTCACTTGACAACCCCATGAAGACACAGACCATGAAAAAAAACAAAATAGAATTTACAAGATTACAATCATGTATTTAGTTTTACTTATCATTAGATGAATTTGGTTATTCAAAATAACTTCATGCAGTCAGGACAAATCTGAGCTAAATATTTCGAATTTCCCACCATCCTCAAATGCAGCATAAGGACACATAACCAATTTGACAGCCAAGGTTCCACTGCACAGAGAGACAGAGACAATCTGGTGACAAGCAAGCCACTTTAATCCCTAAGAAATAAGGTTTCTTTCTTGGTTTGAATTACTTTGAAGACAAAGCCAAACATTTTCTCGGTTATGATGGATGGGTGGGGGTTGTTCCTGTTTGACGTTTACAGATTTCAATCACAATATGCAAGACCTTTGCTATGTACAAGATGAAAGTGAAAAAAAAAAGTGTATCAGTAGTTCAAGATCTCTGCAGCAAAAACGGCTGGAGAAAACAAACATGTAGGTGCCGCTTCAGAGTGATCTGCCCAGGAAATCCTATAAAAAAGTTTTAAAATAGCCAAGTTTTCAACATCGATCCAAAAGATGAACTAGAAAAGACACACACTATAATCATACAACATAGAGTTTATACATTGCATCATACCCTCGGGTTCCTATGTTTATACAACAAATTTACTAAAAGTGGATCATTTTAATGAATTTTTCAAATTAAATTTTATTGAGTAGATCACTCCACATCACTAAAAAAAAATTTCAACTTTTTTTTTTTTTTTAGCAGTACAAAGACCTCAACTATATTTATTTTGTGAGTGTAGGAACCCTGAGACATGTTTTGCAAATGAAAACTGGGAGTCACTCAAAGACCGTTGAACAATTGTAATACATACAAGGTCTTTTTTGTTAACTTCCGTGTTACATGTTCACAACGTATTCTGTGGACTGATTCTGAATGTTTTCCTATTATATTTCATTCAATATCTAAGACATTTAAATACTGACTTTACCAATAATACATTTTAAACTCATTGCTGCATTTACCTCTTACACGAAAAAAACACTTGAGTGAAAATTCCTGTTGAAGAACATTGTATGTGTGCAGCTGTTGAAGCCACACTTGGCTCGAAGGAAAAATAGATCCATTTGTTGCTGGTTACTTTGACGTGTAGAAAAGAAACTGTTTTGTACAGGACATACTTGAAACTATCAGTACTGGCTTCCTAACACCAATAATGTGAGCCTTCCAATAGTGAACCTTGCAATGAGGTACTGAGTTGATCCCATCCAGAGACAACGCAAAAGCACAGAGTCCAAAATAATAATACAAAAATTTAAAATAAAAACTGCCACCACCACCACAAGAACAATTATAATAATAATAATAATAATAATAATAATAATAATAAGAATAGCAGAAACAAAATGAGACAAAAAAAATTCCCGTCCTATCTAGCTGCTGCATAAACGCCACTGCAATTAGATCATGTCAAAAAAGTTCCGTGCATTAAAAGAGTGCTTTCATGTCTTTGAGCGCTGGTGCAACACATTTGTGTCCAATTGCAATTGCAGCACTCTACACACTTTCCCTCTTTTAGCATCCATCCCATTTGGTGCTGAGTTATGGCGCAGTGGAGCTGTTGTCTAAAACAGAGTCGCCGGCCCCTCGTCCTCAGGGAAATGTGAATGCAGGAGGGTCTCCATGTAGGAGACGTAGCCGCTGCTCGGCATGTAACTGTCTGAAATGTTATGTGAGGGTGGCGCAGGGGATTGCGCTGACAAAAGGGGATCGGAGTTCAGCTGGCACTGGAAAGGGGCGGACTGGGGCATTAGGGTTGGGTCCGAGGCCAAGTTCAAGTCTGTCAAAACATGGGACAGGACACCGCCTGTGTCCATTGGAGTTTCCGGGAGCATCGGAGTAGCACTGGGGGACGCGGACACCGCAGATGATCTCGCACTCATGGAGGAGAGAAATTGTGAGGCTGGAAGTTTACTCGTGCTGCTAAATTGCACTGACGCCGGTGCTGCTACAGGGGTGGTCGGCTGGGGTGAGGATATCGTTGCCATGGGGGCATTGGTGCGTGGGGTACACGCGGAGGGCAGTGCATTGGTGAGCGGGGTCGAGGTGGTGGGCAGGCAACGACGCTTGGCCGCTCCAGCTCCATCGGCTAAGGGAGTCTCCTCCTGGGATGCAGGTATGGCCTATAACACACACCCACGCAAAATTTAGAATACGTGGCATCCCTTCTTGCATCACCTATCCCTTTTGTATACATTTACGCTCATGATGAAATTAGAGAGGGGCAAAGTATGGTGAGCAAATTATGGCCAGGGGCCACACATTGTCATACCCCTTCTTTAATCAAACACTGAATGAGTCACATAATTAGAAATAATAGTAAAATTAAAAACAATTGTTTCATTTAAAAAAAATCAACTTTCACATACTGTACCTTTTTTCCCCCTCTTGACATATGACCCGGCCTATCAAATGTGGTCCTTGAGCAGTAAATTTTGCCCAGCCCCACGAGAGAGCTTTCATCTAAGACAATGTTATTTTCTGAGAGAGAGGCAGGTACACCCTGTCATGAGTGAAACTGTCAATCACAGGACTGTAAACTACAAACCGTAGGATTGTGGGAGGAAGTCGGAATAACTAATAAAGTAGGAATAACTCAAATATTTTCAAAGGTTCCTACAATTTGCTGAATAATGGAGATATATTGGGCAATTTCTTTTTCACAGATTCCAGGTGACATCATAAAAACTCACATTTTGCCCTCAAAATACAGTAAGGGTAAAAAATTACAGCACACTTGATAGCCACTGGTTGAAATCACTCGTTTTAAGCCACCACTGGCTAACGTAATCATATCTCCCTCTTTCACAGTTGATGGGTGAAGTGGGCACGGACCTATTTGTATTCTAACAAAGGTACATTTTCCAAATTAAGTCCTCTTTAAATCAAAGACAACGGCCCCCGAGAATACTCACAAGGCGAGTCCGGACCCTCTTGGGCAGTTCCTGGTCCAGCAGATGGATCTCTGAATGCTTCAGCAAGAGCTGACTTTTGTCCTGGAACTCAACCTGCAGATCAAAAAGGGAGTTAATCTGATGACATCTGAAAAATCATTTCGGGGCTATGGTACAAAAGTTCTGTCAAGAAGTAGGCGCCAAATTATCATTACATGATGTGAGCTGGCTTAAAAAAGAAGGTTGATCAGCGAAGCCAAAGAAGTGTAAAAATGCATTTCCTCACTTTGTCTCAAAATATATCATCCCAGACATCACAGTGAAATGTGTCTGTTCAGTCAGCAACATTCAAAGCTATACAGTGGAAATGAAACATTCAAATGCCTGCCCTCATACAATTAGGAAACTGACCAACATTTTAAGTATATAAATATTGATCAGTGTTCTGGATGCTCAGTCCACTATGGCTCAAGCAGAGGGTTGGAGGTTGTTTTTTTTTAAGGCAAAGTTGTAGACAGGGTGGGTATGTGCACGCTGTCAATGATTGTTCTGCATGGGATGTAGCGTCTCAAATGTGCTTCAAAACTTGCCCTAATTTGGGTCACAGGTGAGCTAGAGCCTCTTCTAGAGGAGACCTATTAGAAGTATGTTTATAGGAAGTATGGTTTAGGGACATGGGAGGAAGCTGGACTATCCGGAGGAACCCTTGCATGCAGTACGTTGGGATTTGAACCATGAATCTCAGAACTGTGAGGCAAAGTGCTTCCCACTCATACGTCAATGCTCAACAAGAAAACAGAATATACCGGTACATACTATTATGCTCGTCATTACAATTTAACATGAGAAAAATCTTACGCCAAACATCTGGGCCTGGTTATTTGTATGAATAGTAACAACTCAACTGTATTTATAGAGCACTTTCAAACAGCCATCGCTGCATACAAAGTGCTGTACATGGAGCAATTTAACATATAAAACAAAAAGGTAAAGTAACAGGTGGATTGTATCTTGTGCTTTCTAATGCTAGTGCTTTCTATTTTATTGTTCGGCTTTCCACGATATGTTGCTGGCACCTTTACATTTTCAATGACAAATTCAGCATAGCCAAGATAGCATGCTCATTTATATTCACCTGGTAGAGCTTGTGGGTGTGTTGTTTGACAAAGGAAGCATTGAGGTGTTGACCGTCAGTCGTGCTGACCACAATCAACTCCCCCAC
Organism: Hippocampus kuda; assembly: GCA_901007745.1. Lineage (NCBI taxonomy): Eukaryota > Metazoa > Chordata > Actinopteri > Syngnathiformes > Syngnathidae > Hippocampus > Hippocampus kuda. The sequence continues at coordinate 29,029 of CAAKHF010019813.1, read as the reverse complement.
ATCAGGAGGACCGCTACGCAGGCAGTCATGACTCTTAGGAAAAAAGTAGATAGATTAGGGGTCATCTTCCAGAGGACCTTGATTCACTTGCACTGATCTCAGTACAAGTTCGATGCAGTGCAATGTTCTGCTTTTTAGGTCCAATGTATGCCTTTTTTTGCCAAGAGTTACAACACGTTTGTTATTTTAGGAAACTTCAGCTTGTCCCTACGAGCTATGGTGTCTGTAAGGCACTCACTGTTATATTTTCCGGGTATATGTTGTCACAATATGAGCCGTCGTCAAAGTTGACCTCGTAGAAGGTTTGCGTTGCCATGCCGATGATGGTACAATGGTAATACCAGCTATCAGTGTTGCGGCCAATTACCCTTTGACCCAGGGTCGGACGCAGGGGCGTTTTGGCTGGTGTTCGTGGCTGGAAAACAAAACAAAAACATACATTAAAAATACACTCACACCATTATTTCATTCATTGTCTCCAAGGTATTTCTTCAATGATTTGATTCTACAGTAGTTTTGCTGTGGTGTTTAACTAAACTTTTATTATGTGTGTTACTCTTGACTGTATGCATTTCTGAATGACCTGCATTATTTTATCACTTTATAGTACTGTACAAGATTATAACAAGGACACGGAACATAACATTTCTTTTTTAATTGTATGAATACATATCGTTTGGTCTCTAGAGTGTATGCCCACCCATCATGTGTGAAATGAGAAGAACCAGGTCAACCTTTATCCACCCATTTCTGAAAATGTTTCTCTCAGTGAGCTATTCTGAATTGTGATGTCACAATTGGGCTAATTTGAATTATAGCTTCTCCCGAGTTTGTCCGTATGTCTCACATTGTGAACGACGGGGATATGGTGGCATACCAATCATTTGCAATCTGAATGTAGAGGAATGAACTCCTCCTCCTTCTCAAGGGGGACTCTCAGTAGTTTGGTCTCATTCAGCAGGGCAAGACTAATCCCTTTTCACAACGGTCTAACATTCCCTTTTAATGGGCGAACACTCAATAGATACAAATATATATGAAACACGCTCCCGTGTGTGCTGCCGCTGTAATGTTCTTGACAAGACTTATAAAATTTGAACATTCAGATAAATTGTTCAGGAAGCGAGTTTCCATGATGGCAGTACTGGGAATGTGAGTCGGTCGAAATTGTTGGTGTACTGTATTTTCACGACCAAAAGGTGCACTTGAAAGTCTTAAATTTTCTCCAAAATGGACGTGGCGCCAAATAATTGTGTGTGCACCGAATTCCAAAATCCGTGAATGCTGTTGTGTGACTTCGATGAGGGGTCGGACTGACTGATACGCTGCACTTAAGGAGGAATGGCTGAGGACAGTGTGCGGACATTAAAGTGGGAGTGGTGGGTTCGAAAGAGGACACTAAAGGCACGCCCCCCCCCCAGTATGTGTCTATGGTATACAGTACATGCATTGTGTACATCATCATCCCAAAAATGTACAAGATGTGATTACAATATTGTCAGGAAAAGCTTACGAGAACATCTGAACTTTATTCGGGGTTTATCAGAGGCATTTTAAATGGCGGCACGTGTGTGCTGGCTCCCATTTAACGTGAGTTTGAATATGACTAATTAATTTTGAACACAGCCAGTTATAAGAGGGTGTGTAGTTTGCACACTTACACAACCACGTTATCTCAATTGTGTAATTGTGCATGTTTTTGTTAAACAAGAGGCAGGTGTCGATTTTGTTGTACCCAATGTAAATTCCCGCTTGCTCCACAAAGGTCACAATTTACACTGAATGAAATGGTAAATTGCTGCAGTGGATTACGCTTACCTTCAGAGTCATTTTTTTATGCCTGTGACAGGTGACGGACACAATGTAGGGCCAGTCGGCTGGTGTCATGACAACTCCAGCAATTTGGGCGCATGTAACGTGGAAAGATGTTGCACAGTTCTCCTCTGAACACTGGATGCATGCACCACGGTTCTTACTATCACTCTTGCCATGGCAGAACACACATACCTGTGATGAGGACAAAAGACAAAGATAAGAGGAACAATATCTATTCAACGTTTTGGGAGAATCTCTAACTGCCAACATGTGAATTCAAACTAGGGGGACGTTTTCCCCATCTTGACATCCTTTCAGACTTTCATCGCTTGCCCCATCACAGCTCTTGCACACGTTAGCAAACACCCCTTGGAGAGCATCCATTCTCCAAATTGATTCATTTCCTCCCAAATTTGTGAGTGTTAAACCCACCCCAGGTCTGCCACAATTCTGGCTTCAGCAGCAATTCGTGTCTACCTGTAATGAGTCCTTATTCCAGGCAAAAACCTTTTCAAATCCCCAGAAATCCTTCAGCGCCTTCAATGCTCTTTGCCTGCCTCACTTCAGGTGAACAGATATACAACTTTACTTGTACCTCTATCCACATTTAACTAGAGCGCAACACAGAAAAACGAAATGGCAGCATGCAACCAGGTCAAGAGTCAGGTCACACCGAATTGTTTTCAATACAATACCATGGAATACAATAGTGCACAAACGTGAACCTGATTAAGAAAGGAGACCCCAGAACAGCGAAAAAAGGGAAATCAGACAGCTGCGTTGAACATTAAATGTGGGGAACATTTTTACAGTATATAGGGAGAGTCTACTCTTCCCTGCCTGTTTGATATCATCTTGCTCAATCATGTTTTCTATGTTTGTGCATTAACTTACCAGATTTTTCCGTGTTTCTGGAACAGCACTGACGTCTACTGGCTCCCTCTCAATGGCATTGATGAAACGAGCTTCGGCCACAGCAATGGCACAGATGATGTGGACCCACCTGTTTCAAGACCTCTGGTCATACAATAGCGAGGCTCTCCAGTAACTGATGCTAAGATGTGCCAGTAATTTTATATTGCTTGCATTACATTACCCATTTAAATCTAAACGACTGAAATGACTGACAAATGATATGTTTACATTTTAAAAGGTGAGCCAGTTTGACCTTGTAACTGATTATTCCCATTTCCATGATTTCCTATAAAATGCAAACATAACTGGACTTTTATTACTGTCCCAGAATGGACTCATTTCTTTGACCTTAGGCGATCATTTGTTAAGTGTTTTGTGAGGGGAAAATATTTTTAGATATGTGTTTTGGCAAGGTGGCTGACCACAACGTACCTGTTATCTACGGTAACCTTCAAAGCTCCTCCCCGCAAGTTGCAGAGGCAACACTCCTGAAAATTATAATACAACGACAGGACAGAAATATGGATTAATCCAGATCAGTGAAAGGTTCATACATTGGCTTCATCAAGACAGAGTAACACGAGTTTGTGGAAATTTGTTTCAGGAATTAAGCAGAATTGTGGCACATACCACTGCCCAGGCGCCTGCCGCACATCTAGAACATGTCCACTTATTTTGGACTATGTTTGGGTTAACGCCAAAACAACCTGTAAGAGAGAAAAGTAATGTGATTTTGCTGAATGCCCACTTCAGACAACAACTGAGAACAAAAGTAATGCTTTCAACGGTTATTCTGATTTCTTGTTCTCATAACAATAGAAGTGCTGCCTTCCTCCAGCTAAGTCCAGCTTGGCCCTCGAGGGCTAATGTAATGAACGTGCCTTTTTGAAAGCCTTCCTGCACCTTCAGAGATGATAAAAGCTGAGCATTGTTGTGTACTTGTGATACGACTTGAGCCCGGGTGTGTTTGGTCATACGTGCTGTTTTTGCTGTGTACCAAGGTACGACTCAAGCTGACATCACGTTTGCCAAAATCTCTTACAAACGTAAGAAATAACCAGCTACATGGCAGAGATGGTAAAAACTAGAACTAAATCTAGGAACTAAATCTAAATCACTTAGTACGGATGAGGATAAATCACGGGTGGTCCTTCGGGTTGTGTGGAATGCGTTAATACTTACTGGCATGAACCTGCATGTTGCATGTGGAGCAACATATCAAGACGCTGGTTCCATCCTCCCCAATGTAGTTGCTCGTGGGGGGAGGCTCAGTGCTGCCGGTCCCAACACTAAAGCACATCTCGGGGACGATCGGGCGAGTTCGACTTCCATGGCATGGGATTTGGGTGCGCTGGGAGCCGTTGACATTGCTGGGCTCTTGGTTTGGCTAAAACGACAGACGAAAAGATAATGTAAACTCGATTTATCACAATGATGCTACTTGCTCAAATATCACAATTCCTCAACTTCTGGCTTCACCGAAAGACTAACATTTGTAGAAATACAAGGGTCATTTCATAGTCTAATAATGAATCATTTTGCTCAAACGGGAGAATGCAATTTCTGGAGAATTTCGTGGGAAGGCTGAGAGTTTTCCTACATTGACTTGTTATGGTTCTAGGGGCATTTGAAGTGCTCCTTCCTTGTTTTTTTTTTTTAGAAAATTCCACAAAGATGCCGCCCACTTGTCAAGTTGCTACTTAAGGTGGACACAAAAATGTGACCACTTTCCTCTTCCTATTTCCAGGTCTCATTTCCCACTAAAACGCTACTGCTATGGCAACACCGTGAAGTCTTCTTGCCTTTGGAGTGCTTGATAGGAGCACAAAGAGCAAGTGTAATGCACCAGACAATCCTGGAGCATTATACTGTACTCTCAAAGTGTGAAAAAGAATTGCAGAAACAATAGAGACAGACAATTTGTAGATCCGTGGCTGCAATTTCAAATATCAGTTTTTAAATTCTGTATGTCTGTTACTTCAGCATTCTTTTTAGTCGGTCAATCAAAAAAAATGACTACCGGTAGTTTAGTTCTTCGATCACTCGTACCTACATACCTAGGCTAGATAAAAATCACAATTTTCTATGCTCCAATAACTTCCATAACCACAGTAAAAGCTAGTACGAGAGTTTGGCACCTTAATATGTAGAATTCTGCGGTGTGTGTGTGTGTGTAGGTACCTTTTTATATGGACAGAAAAGGGAGCAGACCGCACAGTGTGGCTGTAGTACTGACACAGCAGAATTGAAAGCTTTCTCGGCCAAGAAGTTGCGGAAGCGATTCTGCCAGAGGTCCTCCTCTTCCTCCGTGCTGCTTTTCTGTGGCACGGGTGAGGAAAGTTCTGACGATAAATGAATGTGACAAAGTTTAGAATTTGAAATCTGTCAGTCAGGTCAACAATAAAATAAATAATTGCATTTCCATTGATAGAAAGTTTATAAGCATTTTTCAGATGCCTGAAAATAGCGTTGAACAGCAAGCATTCACAAAGAAAAGCATTCTGTTTGGAGTATGGGACAGCACTTGAAATATAATTGGCTGATGGCCACATATAGTGGCTTCACCAACATGCTCCCATAGGTTGAGAATCAATTTTTCGGTGAATCCCCTTGAAGCTACTGATCCAGGCAATTTGTCAGCTCTGAACAGGACAAGAAGATCTCTCAGGTTTCCATTTAATAACACTTTTCTTACACCTGTCATTTTCTCTTTTTCCTTGCCATCCATCCACCCTTCTGGACACCAAAACAAGAAAATGATAAGGCAAGGCCTTAGTACATTGAACAAGGGTTTTTTCATTTTGCAAAAAGGCCACACGAGAAATGGGAACATTTGTCGAGGGCAAAGCAAACATGCCAACCTCAACTTTGCATTATTTCTCTGTATTTCGAAAATGCATACTGTCTTTGTGTGTCTTTTTATAATTGGGACATACACTTGACAAAATAATAAGCAATCATCAAAATTACATCTTTGATTTAGAAAATTTTAACATTAATTTTTTTACATCAACTGCCAAATCATATGAGTATTTCCTTGTCAGGAATTCCAAATATATCGATAGAGGAAGATTATTGACTGTGATTTATAATGACGCAGTGATGACTTGAAATCCAGTACGTATAGTCGATGAAACTATGGATTTGCATACTGAATTGGATCTATCCACCATGCAGAAAATAAGAATATTGCTAACATTAACCGTTGCCATTTAAAAAAGAAATTGGGGGGGTTAACGAGATGGGTCGGAAGTCTGTAAATATAGTGAAAACGTCACTAAGTTGCCAATGCTGCGGACACAAGTTGTAGCTCTTGCTAGCTACCTCGGTTATTCTAGCATCCACACATGCACATAAAATAAAAGCACTACTTTGACTTCTAAGTCAGGAACTGTGGGTGGGCTGGATGTGACCCACGGGCCAAACGTTGCTTGGCGCTGGTCTTGAATTTCTTATCACTAAAAGGATGCAGCTCCTTTTTGCTTGTTTGCTCGTTCTACATCAATCATGGGGAAAAAAACCATCCGGTTAATTTCAAATGCTGTATTGAAATGGATGAGCAATGGCCGGAGGGAAAATTCAAAGATGGAAAAACTAAGTAAATGGATTGATGTAATCGGTAATCAGTAATCGGGCAAAGCTGCTTTTTGACACCTGAGAGGAGTAACAATAAACATAAATTAAATAAATGGCATGATGATACCTTTGGAAGCAGTTGGCTCTTGCTTGACAACTGACAACGGCGATCGCATGGGTGGTTTGGTGAGGGGGTGGCGTCGGCTCTTCTTCACCTCGGTTGTCACCTTCATGCTGGAGTAGCTTGCCTGACAAACGGTTTTCTGTTTCATATGTGACAAACCATAAGCTATCACATTTAAAATTGTACTTGTGTATAACAAATGATATAATAAATTGAAGGAACTATATATTGTCTAATTGTAAAGTACCTGGTCGCAACTTATTTCCTCTGTGTCATCTACGATGACAGACCGTGACGCAGCAAACTGTTCAAATGCTTCTTGAAATCCAGTGATGGCGGCATTTTTCGGCTTTATTCCAACATCGTCTGTCATACTGTCAGTCATGCTCTGCTGTTGGGCCTCTAGATCTGGCCAAGATTAAATCGGGGGGGAACGCATCTCATTTAAATCTTTGCAAAGAAAAAAAAATTTAATCTCCGAATAGCTCTCCAACTCCTTACCCTCTTGAGCGGCGTTTTCACTTGCTTTTGAGGCAGCTTCTGCAGCCTCCAGGTCCCTTCGCTCCATGGCTTCGAGGGTCATCATGGCCTCTCTGGCGAGACGCTCCTCTCTCTCCTGCTTCCGCTGGGCTTCCCGCTCTTCTACTTGACGCTGGTATTCAGCAGCATTTAACTCAATGCCCTCTTCTGCTAGCACCTTCACCTCCTCCAGCTTAAGACGGCGGAACTGTTTCATTTTCTGCATGGCCCTGAGAATGTGGGGAGAAAGTCAAACCACATATGCAGACAACTTGACTTGTCCATGCAACAACACCCTTTCAAAATGGAAATATGTGTCTCACCTGCGCAGGAGGTTTGCTCTATATGTGACACGATGCTGTCTCCAGCGCTCCAATTCTGGGCTGCTAAGCTCTGTGATCCGACTGTGGTCCAACGCTATGATGTCTTTTCCCTGCTTCCACAAGTCATAACGATCCGGTTGAAGGCAGCGAACAAAAACATCCATGGAGATCTTGACCATATCCTTACGGCAGGTGCACTAGAGGGGGGAAAAGAAAAACGAATCAACCATTTCAGAAACAAGTCCCCGTGGGGTTACGTCACAGCACGCTGTTTGCACTCAACGTGCCTGAGTCGCTGTAAAGTTAAAAAAAAAAAAGTCTTCTAAATTTGAACAAAATTGACTGTCAATCATCAATGTTGTTTTTACGACATGCACTTGATGCCTTCAAGAAGATGACGACCTTTCATCCCTATTTGACCTCTGCATTTAACCCATCAGAGTGGTGAACACAGCAAACACATACTGCGAGTGGAACACACAGGAGCAGTGGGCTATAAGCGCCCGGGGCACAGTATCGAGGACAACACATCTATGTGTCTGCTGTTAAAGAGAAGCACGAGACAGGAGTGCTTCACTCTGAGAGTCCATCCATCCATCCATTTTCCGAACCGCTTAATCCTCACTAGGGTCGCGGGGGGTGCTGGAGCCTATCCCAGCTGTCTTCGGGCAGTAGGCGGGGGACACCCTGAACTGGATGCCAGCCAATCGCAGGGCACACAGAGACGAACAACCATGCGCACACACACTCACACCTAAGGACAATTTAGTACGATCAATCAGCCTGACATGCATGTTTTTGGAACGTGGGAGGAAACCGGAGCACCCGGAGAAAACCCACGCAAGCCCGGGGAGAACATGCAAACTCCACACAGGGAGGCCGGAGCTGGAATCGAACCCGGTACCTCTGCACTGTGAAGTCGACGTGCTAACCACCGGACTACCGGGCCGCCTCACTCTGAGAGTGTAATATCAAAAGGGGGAATTCTAAGATCTGAGAAAAACACCAAATGAGAAATATGATTGAGAGAGAAATGGGCCGGATTAGAACAAGATGGCAGACTAGATGTGGATGAAAATATTTTGTTCCCTGGCTAGCTGTATTACATTCAAGTTGTATCATTTCCTGAGCCATGCAGGGAACTTGTGTTACATTATCACACATCAGAATGGGATGCTCGGACCAGGGAAACAATATCCAACCTACATTGCATTTCGGCGCCACTTGACTGGCACAACATTAATATACATTGTCGTGTGGATGATGATGAACACTATATGTGAGGGAGGCAGAAAGAGACAAATGAACGTTGTTTCCCTCATTTAGTTGAAACTTCAAATAAGACTATTAAATGCCTCCCTCTCTGCTCCCCAACACAAAAAGAGTCTTACAATATTCTGAAATTGGTATCTATCACTGGCTCCAGAAAAACCAGAGCATCCCATACAATTTGCCTCCATTTCAGACATGGTTTACTTGAGTGTGAGTTTGGGATATATCAGTCTGGACTGAGACTGGATTTTAAATTATTTTACCCAAATTATTTAGTTTCCCACTTGGGATAAATTAAATGATAAATCTATATCTAAATCAATGTCACGACCTGTCAGCTGGCCACACCCATCTGACCAACGCCGGAGACAATGAAATGCATACCGCAAGCTGAAGGACAAAATAACCTTTCAACTTTTCGAGTGACAAAGCTACAAGACTCAGCAAGAGCAGGGTTCCCTCAAGACCATATGGTTCAAATGAGGTGATCTCGGGGAAACTGCAAAATTATGCAAATTGCAAATTAAAATAGCTTCAAGTCAGATTTGCAATATACTGAGTTTTATGTGACAAAGGCAGCCTTTGGCCTGTAACACGGTTTACGAGCCTCCACGGTGCAATTCTGATTATTACTAATTTCCATTTCCACCTTTCCAATAATGGGAGTGAAGAAAAGTCACGAATTTGATGAAGATCTGGGTGTCATAGTACTGCTAAACTGTGAAAACTTTATTGAACAAATACTGTATAGTAATAGATTTTCTTCGAATTTCCAGTGACACACACACACACGTGCACACACACACACATGCACGCGCGCGCACACACACGTTTGCTCCATGTGTGCGTGTGTGTATACCGTGTATATGTTCACAGGTGGTATTTCCGTCCATTCTCCGAACCACTCATCCTCACAAGGGTCACAGGCGTGCAGACCTAAATACTAAAATTTTATCTGTACATCCTTACCTGAGTAGCCGTTTTGCCATAGTCAACCCAACGCAGAGTGGCAAAGTTTGTGGATTCAGCACAGTTGAAGCCATGGTTGAAGCCAGCGTGGTAGCCGTAAGGAAAAGTTATCATAAATTCTCCTTCATTCTGAGTTACCTGTTTACACAGACATATATTTAGAAGAAGTACACAATAATTTAACAAAAAATATAGATAAGTATAGACTCTGAGCTTTGAGGACATCAACAAAGAATGTGATAAATATGACAAATGTCTGTTTCCAATTTTGAAAGTTGCTGCTCACCCTGTCAAAGGGAATGCCATATTTCTTCAGGATGGACGGAGATATCAAAGTCATCTTGTGACGAAGGAAAGCATCGCACCCTTGGGAACTACCAGGGAAGAAACCTGCAAGGGAACACAAATAATGCAGGGTGTTTCATAATTCTATACGACTTTACAAAAACTCATATCTGGCAAGGGTATCTAGACAAAACCGGTTTCGCTTAAAAGGTGAACTCTAAGTTTTCTGCTGTCAGGCTTTTGGCCTTGCTCACAATCAATGTTTTTACCTTTTGCATACAGGATAAGGTTTGGAAAAGATAAGGTGATTTGTGTCTGAAGCGGTTGATATGAACGAGTCACAAAAATGCGCTCAACAAAGATTTCGTATAGAATTTTAAAAGCAGCCACCAGACAGGCGTACCACGCATAAATGGCATGCAATATATAAGGAGGTGTTTGTGCCCCCGAAAAAGAAGTGGACGCCCACCACCGTCAACTGAAATGATTGAACAAGAATGAAACAAAGAAACCTGAACACATCCATTGCCCAAAAGTCAATCAGAAAAGCCAGTTGAGAGCTTTGAATCATTGATTTGCTTGTTCGCATTTGGCAAGAAATGTTTAGGAATGTGATAAATATTGCAGTAATATGGCTATTGTGATGCCATATTGCATTTTCTTTCATAACATGCAGACCTACAACAACCTCCCCAAAATATATAGATAGATAGATAGATAGATAGATAGATAGATAGATAGATAGATAGATAGATAGATAGATAGATAGATATCTATAGATAGATATCTATAGATAGATATCTATCTATAGATAGATATCTATATAGATATCTCTCTCTCTCTCTCTCTAGATATATATCTATATAGATATATATCTATATATATATATATATATCTATATATATATAGATATATATCTATATATATATATATATATATATATATATATATATAGATATATATATAGATATAGATATCTATATATATAGATATCTATATCTATATATAGATATCGATAGAGAGATATATATATATCGATATATATATAGATAGATAGATATAGATATAGATATATATAGA
>CAAKHF010019804.1:0-13350 GCA_901007745.1 Hippocampus kuda | reverse complement strand
GTGTCGGACACGAGTCAGGCAGGCACATTTGCTAAAACGATCGCTATTTTTAGAGATCAAATAATTTCACCCTGTTATGACGTCACGGGTCAAAGTGACCCGTATTTTGGGGGTGAATGAACAGCAAGCATGATCCCGGGCGGGTCGAAGTGTCATGTAATGATGATCATAAAAAGAAGAATTGAACAGAGACAAAATTTACTCTTAGCTAGTCGGCTGTCACTTCAGCCTTCGTCCGGAGCTCCCTTGCGACGTGTTCTAATCGACACGTCGCAAGGAAGCAGGGACAGCTCCGACGAAGGCTGAAGTGACAGCCAGGGAAGAGTTTTTCTTTTCCCTCAAAAAGAAATCCTTCGACCCGATTCCGCCAATCTCAACTCAAGCGCCAGGCTGCGTTTTCAAGTGCTGGCCGTGCCAACTGAGGCCAGCAAGAGAAGCCGATCTGACCGCCCCGGACCGACTTTTGCAAATGCTCCACGTTGTTGAATATTTCGCAGCCATTTCAGATCATTCGACAAGCGATGGTGATTGCTGTTTCTGAGAAACACGGGTAGCAGCGAGCGTTGCGGACAGACTTTGCGGGAGGTTCCGTCCGCTCATAGACATCAACAAGCTGACCTTCTCTGAGAGGGCTGACCCACAGGAACCACTTTGTCCTCATAGAAGCGCTTCATGGCAAACCTGTCCAGAGCCTGGTCAGCGCTGCATCGCACACACAAACGCACACACACACACGCACACCATTACACACACTGCAAAAGTGATTTGGAGCAAACAAGAAGCGAACGAAGGGCACGGCACAAGCCTGAGCGCCCACCTGGCGGAGATGTTGCTGTAGTGCATAAAGGCCGCCACCACGACTCCCGTTCTGCCTCTGTTGCCCTGAAAAACGATCAAGACAGATGCGAGATGCTTTATGCTGCGGCTCAAATTGAACCAGGTGCAAGTTCTAAATGTTCTATTTGAAAAAAAACATGCAAGCGTTGTTCCAAGAAAAGCCACGCGCTGATCCTCTTGGAAGTACGCTTTGAGAGGGAGAGCACACAATGCCGTTTGAAATGGTTGCTGCCGGTGTTCATCATCAGATGTAAATCGCCGATTGGATTTTTTTCATTTTGACGTTTCTGATACTTTGGAACGGCTCAACATTGCTCAACATTGCTTTGGGTCAGATCGGCTCAGGAACGTTTTTGCTGTTCCTAAGAAACAAAAGGGAAGCGGACGTCCTTCCTGGCCCAAATCGCCAAATGTGAGTGAGTCTAAAGACTAAAAGTTGGTTTCATGCCCCATCTTCATGCCCCCCTCCCCCCACCCCCTAAAAAAAAACGCCTTCATAATGCCGTCTCATTTATTCGATAGATGTGACACGACAACACACGGACAGCGGACACCCCTACACAATCTCCCTCCCTGCTTCCACCAAGTAGCCAAACTTGCAATCCCACAAGAGAGCGTGTTACTCAACGGCCTGGCCAAACAAGGCCGGTCGCCACGGCAACCACCTTGTTTGTAACCTCCCCCCCCACCGGGGAGCTTCTTGGAACGAGGGAGCAGTGGTTTGCGATGTCGGTGCCAACGATGACATCATAAATGACATCTTCCAATCAGAGACTAATTTGGGACCAAGGGGCCGTTCGTTGTCTTTCCAAACGGCTCTTCTGGCTCCTGCTGGCGCAACGACGAGCGCGGTTTGCCGCATGAACACGATGCCACGCTTGAGTAGTCACGGGAAAATATTGGTCAGCTCCGTTGTCAAAGTGTAAAATTGGGAGAGGATCGTTTTGTGCGGCCTGCGCGCCACAAACTCCTGCCTGCAGTGGCGGTTTGGCACAAGCAGTAAACAAACTGCGGGGGGCGGCCCCAAGGAAAGCCGACAGGAGACGCATATCGCGCAGGAGGCAGCTCGGTTCGCTATTTGAAACAGTGACTTCACCTTTAATTGCTTGCATATAAATACGGTAAACGGCCCTCCATGGCCAGGGTTGCATTCCAGACCACTCGTGCAATGAGGCCGGTCTGACTTCTCCAAATCGCCGCCGGGCGTGTTGAAATCGCGGTTACGGCACGGCATCGCATGTTGGGCTGTTTGACTGCCGCTTCCTCTGTTTGGCCTTCCCCCTCCTCCTGATCTGGAGGGGGCAAGGGCGACGATGACCCCACCTGCGGCCCCTTCTCAAGGTTTCTCATTTGCTTTTGTTTTGTTTTTCGTTTTTCCTTGCCCTCCTGGGGGTTAAGGTCGGGGGATCTCGCCAAGTGTGGACACGTGAAGCCCTTGGAGACTGTTGGTGGTTAAGGGCGATCGAAATAAATGCGACTTGACTTTTTCCCATTTTGTGGCGCGTTCACGCCAAGCGTCTGCTGACGAGCCATTTTGCATCATCCGCCATGTGACAAGCGTGCGGGTGGGACTTTGTCACGCGGCCTTACCTTGTTGTGTATGACCACCACGTTGCGGCTGTCCGCGCTCAGCCACGTGTCCATGGCCTTGCAGATGCTGCAGATCTTTTCCAGGGCTGGCGCGTGATGGTCGGGCCAGCCAAAGTCCAACACCTGTCGGGCGAGCGGCGGCGAGGTGTCAGGCCACGTCGGGCACAAGGGCAACGCCGGCGTTTGGGGTTTACCTTGGAGTGAAGCTCGCTGATGTCGTAACGTTTCTCGCTGAGGTTGAAGAGCTAAGGAGGGGAGAAGAGAAGTGCGCCGTTATTGCGCTTTGGGGGGGGGGACCGGGGGTGCGGGATCGGGGTTGAGGCTTGCGTTGGTCGCGGCTGCAATCGCGTCGGGATCGTACCAGGTAGTTGTGGCCATGTTTGGAGCGCAGCATGGAGGCGACCTCGCGCAGGTTGGCGGCGTAGCTGGGCTCCTCGGCGCCGCTGGGGAACGACACGGCGATGATCCTCTCTGTGATGTAGAGCAGGTCCAAGTCGTAGCTCTCCTCCAGGGACTGCAGCAGACTCACGCTCCTGCTCACACGCACACAAAAACAAAGAAAAAAAAAAACAAGTGCTTTCGAGGCTATTTGGACGTCGCTGTTGTTTTTCTTTTTTTTTTAACCAGCAATATTTCTGGGTCAACATGACCCGCTCCGTTTAAGCATGCCAAAAAAGACAAATAACCTAAAGATTGGAACGGAAGCAGAATATGCTTTTTGCGAAGATGATTGCCAAATTCCAATTGGATCAGGAGGGCTAAAATGACGACGCAGAGGCTTGCAGTCGCCTCTTGAACGTGATGTGGACTCCAGATTTTTATTGTCCACCGTGAAGGTTTACAAGTCGAGCTAATGGGAGGGGGCGGAGACGGCGCTGGAATGGCGGGCCTTCTCTGAGATACTTCGCACTCGGAAAGCTTGCTATTTCCCACATTGGTCATCCGCGAGCAACCCACAGGAAATTGCTCATAACATGTCGGGGGAGCTGGCTGGTCCCGCTTTTACTGTCCAACAAAACGTGCTCCACATCTGGAGCCACTCCAAGTGCCGGCTGGAACTTCTTCATCGCCAGACAAACATTCCCAGCATCAAATTGGAGTACAATTTGCTCCCTCGTGCTTTTCGCTTTGGTCCGAATTTTTTTTCTTCCGCAGGATCGCAGTCGACCGCTGCCTGCGGGCGCTTCGCTCGTCACCAGGTGGCGATTTTCTTTGGGATGCCACAAGATGGCGGAAAAGAAGTAGAAAGTCTGAACTGGTGTCAAGGGAGTATCGTTGACGTGATGCATCTCGACGGAGAGACGAGCTTTGTGTGCCAGGGAGCAGCCGAGTTGGGTCTGGCCTGTGACGGCGTGCGTTTGGCACATGCGCTTTCGGGGCATTTGCTTTTTCATCCCCATCATCTGTGCGACATTTATTTGGAAGCGTATTGATGTCAGATGAGTTTGAAAACGAGATGTTTCAGGACCACAGTTTGTGCCTTGAGTTACGAGTTTAACTTGTTCCATGGCCATGCTCAGCTCTCAAAGCACTCGCACATGTTTTTTGTCAAATGAAAATACAGGTAGTACTCTATAGTACTGTACTTGCTAAAAATCATCGAGTAATACCAACGTGATATAGAATGTAAAGAACGTAAGCGGTTTTGGCCACACTTTTTGATTGCGGTCAATGGCCATCTGTTGCTCCTTGGCCACCGGAGGGCAGTATAACGCAGGACGGAGATGGATTCAGCCTCTCAGAAAGCCGCAAGAACATAGTCTCTCTTTGGAGAGGACAAAGAATGTATGCCGGTGAGCATTCAATTGCTGTCAGATTTTCCCCATTCTCATCCATCGACGGGATTTCATAGGAACCATCGCGCAATGTTGGAATCCTCTTACAAAGCAGCATAACGAGGAAGTGTCCGATGTTTTGTTTTGCAAGCGCGAAATAACTCTTTGATTCGCTGTGAACGTTGAGTCAAGTTCAGCACAAAAGTTCATGAGGGACGATCGAGTAAAGTCTGGCGTGTAAATTGCAGCTCCACTTCAGGCCGTTTTGTTTCTAAAAAGGCCTCGGTGGATAAAAATAGATCAATAAATAAATCAAAAATATACATCATCTCTTTTTCTATAACTATAAATTCTTTCTCGGGAAGAGCGCTGATGTTTCGGGGTCAATTTGACCCGCGACTTAAGGTGGGTTTGTGTAATCTGCCCATTGACCACGGGGAAGAAAAATACGGATGCTACCTGGAAGCCCTGCGGCGTGACTCCGTGCTTTTGGAGGACTTCGTCGAGCCCTGGAAAGCACAAAATCAAGACAACCACATCAATCTTTCTTCGTATCAACGCCAACGCAGTCACTTGCCGGCTGGACAGTCGGCAACAAACAACCGCATTGCTGCAGCCGTAGCTCTGTCGAATAGAAAAGTTAGGACTTTGGCCCCTTCGTGGAACATCTTGATGCCAAGGAAAAATGCTCATCAGCGTTTCGTACTGGAAAAAAAAAAGTCATTCATTTATGCACGCCCTCCTCTCATGTTGCATGTCTCATTTTATGCTCGGATGATAAACAGCAACACAACGGTTGGGCCCGGAGCAATGCCGACTCAAGTATGCAAACGTTTCCAGAAGGAAAAAAAAACATGCCCATATAAACATTGTCGATGTTTCGATACGAGCCAAACAAAAGTTTCACAGCGAAAAAACTATGACGGAATAGAATTGTACTTACTGGGTCGATTTGACCCGCAACATAAGAAAGCCTGCCGCTATGTTGCATTTGTCAAATCACACTATGATAGGAAATGACAACAACAACAGCATCAAATACTGGACATCAAAAAAAAAATGGACCTTCCTTGTCAATTTTTCTTGTGAATCGCAATGAGATCCCGGGTCACTTTGACCCGGGACGTCCAAAACTGGGAAGAAAATACCAAATGAACATTGATCACATGTCATGATTGTTAACCTAGCAGGTAAAAAAAGCCGTATTTCAGTGTCGTGGGTCAATTTGACCCAGAGTACTTTCAACAATGCCCTGCCCACCTTCCGGAATACGTAGCCCGTGCTCCATCGCCATGCCCCTCTGAGGGAGGAGAGCCGCCTTCTCAAGGAACCTTCTCCGCTCATCTCCGGCCGCAAAACTTTTTCCTCCGGCGTGTGGCGGCGACTCACACGACACAAAAGGGCCCCCCCATTTTGCTGGCTTCCCTGCGCATCCTGCGGCCGTCGCCGCGCGTCCTTCTTTGCCGTTCCTCCGTACGCTCCTCGTCAACCCCTTCTGGTTTCGCCCACCCCCCTCTCTCTCTCTCTCTCTCGCTCTCTCGCTTTCCCGGCCCCTCCCGTCCGGTCTCGCATCTCCTTATCTCTTCACCCGCCGGCGCGCTCGCATCCACGCGGCCGCGTTTGTATCCTGTGTCTCATGATGTTGATTTGTCGTCCCTCGTCCCGTTCCGTTCCGTCCTTGTCCGATGGTCCTGTCACGTGTGCATTCAGCGACCCAGACCGCCCCCTCCCCCACCCGAAATAAATTGAGGGATTTTGTCCAATGAAAAGAGACACTTGTGTCGTGCGCAATGCTGGGAGGCAACGAGGCGTGGTCGTCGGAGAGCGACCCCGTCCCCCCCCCCCCGGAGGCCGTCGCGCCGACCACGTTGCGAGCCGATCGCTCAGAAACACTTCCAAAGACAGACGAGCGCTCATTCGAAGCAACGGTGAGTCGCGACGAGAACTCGCAGGTGCCGGTGCACCTGCGTCAAGCGGGCGTGTTCGTCCCGGTTGAAAAGGAAAACCAAAACTAGGCCTCCGATGCTCCTGCTGCACATTTCCTTTCAGCGGTAACTTGCAACAAACGTGCGGTTTTGACAAACTTGTGATCTCTCGCGGGCGGGATGACACTCGGCTGAACTTTTCCCGACTTGTGCGGTGAGGAGGTCCAAATCGAAAGCAGACGCATTTCGCCGCTCGCAAATCAGCTGCTCGTGGCGGCACGTGTCGTATCGCGATCGCGTTAGCGAGCCCGTCGGTCGCGGTTCCGCCGCCGCGACTTTGCCTTTGCTTTGCTTCCACGGTCACGTGACGCCATCCCGGAGCTCACGCAAACCGCGCCGCCACGTGCCAATCAAACGGCAGACAAGCGGACCGGCCAGCAAATTCTTCTGGCATCGATTTCACGTCTTTTGATCAATAGCGGCGGCGGGCGTCATTCCAAAGGTGAAGGCGGTTTCTGAGAAAAACGCCAAATGGAATGTGAGCGCCAGACCGTCGTTGCCGTGATGAGTCCTGATTTGCAACAAGTGGCTGACACGAAGGGCTCTTAGTCTGCACCTTTCTGGGTTCTGTCCCCCCCCACCCCACAAAAAACCCAAACAAACAAAAAAAGGAAAGAGTTTTTGACTCACCATGGTCTCGACATGTTTGAGAGGCAGGTCGGTGGTGGGCGCCTGTTGAGGAGAAAACCAGTGAGATCACCATTTCCTTCCCATTCCAACAAGTTGACGTGACGTCATGCGGCGGCGCCGCGGCGGCATGGGCCGTTCCCGCGCACCATTCTTTGCCCTAATGTGGCCTCGATCCGAAACGGGACGTGCGGGCCCATCTCTTACCCCGCCGTGCAAATATTTACTCAAAGAGACAAGGCTGCTTGCGCGAGCCAGAACGCCCCGCTGGCTTTCCAACGCCATATACAGACACGGGCGGTGAGAGAGCGCGGCGACGCGAACGCTGCGAGAGCGAGGATCAAGGAAAAGACCCACCCCACCCGCTCGAGGCCTCGAGACTTTCATCGTTCGCCGGCTGCGCGGGAAAACAAATTTGCCGTGTTCAATTGACTGCATTTTATTTCCTGGCACACGATTCAATCATCTGGATTCAGGTGCATTTTTTTTTTTTTTTAAGGGGATGTCGAAAGTACTTGAAAGTATAGATCCGGATCCAGACCATTTTGTTTCGGGCAACCGCTTGATGGAAAGAAAAAAAAAAAGAGCGGATGGACAACAAGCTCACAGTTGACCTTTGCTACACAAGCCAAAAGCCAAAATGAAGACATGAGCCGAAAAAATTAATAAACAGATAAATAGATAAAAATACTAATAATCAAGTCATTTGTGTAGTGGGCATTCCCATCCCTAATTTTGGACCCAAAAAGGCAGTTTCAAGCCGACTCTGGAAACTGATCACCAACATATGACGTTGTGCCCCGCCCACCGCAGAGAAAGGCTTCACGATTGACATCAGTTGAAGACATTCGCCTTGGATTGAGGCTTTTCGGAGCAAAGGGAATCTTCCAAGCTTTCGATGGCTGCTTCTTCAAACCAAAATGGCTGACTTCCTGTTCAAAGGTCCTTTGATGGTCGACGTGTCCGTCCAGCGTTGTGAAAACGGATGCCCCAAAACCTTGGATGGGGGCAATTCTTATTTTCCTTCTAAATTTCCGGGGGTACGACCGCAGGGTTTTGCCGTCTTCAATCTTCTGGTTCTGTTTTCAGCACTGGGCCCCGAGACTTTGTCCTGCGCCCTCTTATCTTATGACAGACACTGCCACCCAACAACATGTTTTTTTTGTTCTTTTTCACGACGTGCTTCTGAGTGAGGCGCGTTTTCATGGCTTGCCATCCGAGAGGGTTCATTCGAGCGGCTGAACTCGAAGGTGTTGAATGGCCGACCATCCGCGGCAACCTCGCCAGCCGGGAAAAGTTGCACTGAAAGAGCCGCGCCGGAATGAGGATGACGCTCGGCATTCCTGTTGGTGTAAAAAGCGTCCGGGGACTTTGGTGACCAAATTGAGGAGTGAAATTACAGTCTGGCTGAGGAAGGCCGGGAATACACTTTTTTTCATTTCTTTTTTTTAGCACACCCAGACCAGACCGCGAAGCAGTAAGCAAAACCTCGGCCTCTCTGTCTGGGCCACTGATTGCCAAACAGCTCGGCTCCAAACACCTCTTACGGGCGAGGCCTGAACCGGTTGCTGGCCGATCGCACACGGACACGAACAAGCAGTTGTGCTCACAATCACACCGAGGGACCATTTCGAGTGTTACAATTCACCTGCCGCGCGTGTTTTTTTTTGGGGAATGCGGGAGGAAACCGGTGTAGCCGAAGAAAACCCACCCAGGCCCGGGGAGAACATGCTAACTCCACACGGGGAAGTCCGGAACCCGGACTCAAACCCTGCACCTCTGCGCCGTGAGGCCGACGTGCTAGCCCGTCGCCCGCCGTGCCGCCCGAGTCGTGTCATGAAAATGAAACCAAGAACAAAGATGTGTTTTGTCGCAAATAACAGTTGTCATCTTAAGCAATCCAGATAAAACGATACAATCTTCAGTTGAACAAATGAAGACGTGGAAGACGCCAGCTCCAGGAATTATTATTTTTTGGTTTGTTTGTTTTTTTTTTTTTTTGCACACGTCATGGCCGGCATTTTTCACAGCCCCACTTTGGTCGGCGGAGATGTCAGCGCTGTTGGACAGTCTGTGTTGGCGGGACGGAAACACTGGAGATGGCTAACAGGACGCGTGTGTTGTTGTCGCCGCTCCTTGAAATGAAGTCAACTGCTTTTAGCGTCAAACGGATGCGCTAAAAGCAGCGAGTGGAATCGCTGGCGGGTCGTGACTTCGCCGCCGCAGGCATTCGGACACAAATAGAGCCATTGTGTTTCCAGCCGGCAAAAAGCAAAACACGCTCTCTCTCGTAAGCGGCTCGTCCGACGTGCGCATTTCCGCTTTTTGCGATTGCAGCCAGATGCTCGCCGTCTGAGTACGCGCGCGTCTTTGTGCGCGCGTGTGGATATTGGATCAAAACGAACCATGTGGGTTGGGCCTCGTGAGTCGTACATGCGGAGCGGCAAAGACGTGTTGCAGCATGGAAGGATGGGATGCGGCGTGCGAGTGTGTGTGTGTGTGTGTGTATACGCTATGGCGATCCCACGTGGCGTTCGAAAGCAGTGTGGTGGTGAGAGTATGGATCAAGTCCAACGTGCATGCAAATTTCCTGAATTGGCGCAGTGTTTTTCTTGCAAAAAAAAAAAAGATATTTTACAAACAACGTGCTCTTTTTTGGTTGTTTGTTTTTCGTAGGAAAGTGTCGTTTCGATATTTGAGGTATCGCAAATACAAAAAGAAAAAAAAATTGCATCCAAGTGAAAATTTCACAAAAAGCAAACGACGAGTGTTTTCAAGAAACCAACGTTCAACGGCTGTTTCCTAAAAAAAAAAAGTGGTCAAAGTTTGAAAAGTACTTTGATTTGCTGATGAAAGAAGAGCTTTGTTGCTGTCGGTTGCATGCTTATAAAGCCACAGAACTGCCGTTTGTTTCTCTCGGTGTGAAGCGATAAGAAGACAAGAAGAAGAAGAAGAGTTTCCCAATGCGGCGGGCAAGCGGCGCGTGTAGGACTGGAGTGACCTGATAGCATCACCACCATGTTGCAATTTTATTTTAAAAAAAGAATAATAACGATGAGCGACGATGAATGGCGTCGCGACTGAAGCAAGAAACAAAGTTCAACCTTTACTCTGCGATATCTCCCCTCCAAACAAGTCCAAACCTCAACACTCCAACAAATCGAAGACGACTTAAGCTCATCTTGAGCAATCAGAGGACCGACGGCAAAAAGAGCTGACGGTGAAATCTGATCGTTTAAAAAAACCAACCAAACAAGCAAACGACCATTGGCGATCTTGCCAGCACTCGCAATTCAGATTCCTCCGACACGGCAACACACAGCAGCCGTCATCTGACGGAACAGATATCTGGACGCAATCCAATTATGCGGAGCTCATTGACGACGTTGGAGAGAAACAAGCGTTGCATAATCCTTTGCGAGGCCGTGTGCTCGTGAGGCGCAACAAAATGCTGGTCACAGTTCGAAAATCCCGCCTGATGTGGATGAAATCACGAGAGGACGCCTTGCCATTGAGCAATCGGTGGCATGAGGTGCTTCTTGTTTTTCACCAACAGGGGTGGGGCACGAGGGGAGGGGTCCCGTCCACAATGCCTTTCAGCCACCGCATCTTCATCTGCGTCGCCAGCGTGCCATGTGCTTCCTTTCACACAAACACAGAAGCTCCTTTGAGCGGGCAAATTACAGCCCACTTGTGGGCAAAAAGCAGCAGCAAGACGCCGGGAGCTTCCTCCTCCCTCACTTCTGCAGGAATACACCAAGCCGGAGCGCGGCCTCTCTTGGGGGGGGCACCCGGGGCTAAATATACAGCGTTTCATCTTGAGCTGGGCCCAGCCTGCTCACTGGGGAACGGCGCTGTGGTTCAAATCCCCACTTTGGGCCCCGGCGCGTGGGCGTGACCGAGGCTCGCAGCACAGCGGCCCTTTGTCGAGTGTTAAAAGTTCATTTTTGAGACGCGCAGCTTTTCAAAATAAAATGCGGCCAGATATAATGACACCTTTCCTTGGCGTTTCATGTTGTCATTGCAAGAACGCGGCGCGGCACGGCGAGCCGTCGAGCGGGACCACACGCGTCGGCTTCTGGCGGTGGACTCAAACCTCACGCCACTTTTAGAAAAAGACAAATGCGGCAGCGGGCTGCGCCCGACGGCTGCCGTGACGAAGCCAAGCGACGGTGAAGGGCGGTCCGTGGCTCCTCCCCCTCCCTTTCTCGGCTTCATTCAAAACGCCGTTGTGATTGTTTGGAGTCGCTCTCGTAGCGGTCCAGACAACAAGCCACCGGAATAAAATAGCGGGCGGGAACGCTGGACATGATTTTTTGTTTGTTTTTTTTTAAGGCTGGGGCACAAAGGAAGCCTTGTTGCCATTTTTCTCTCTTGGGCGAATGAATATGTCCGAGGGCGCGGCTAATAGTCATGATTTCCTCCAGCCGGCCTCTCGGGTGATTCCAGTGATGACGTCGTCGCACTTCATCTGGGGGAAACGGTTTGCAACACCCCAAGAAAGTCAGATGATGCTCAAGTAATTTCCATCTGAATCCTTGCCAGGAGGCGGCGTACGGATCTGCGATTGTGCTCAAGAGCTCCCCGTAGTGGACGGAAAATAAACTGCAGTGTGCGCCAGTGAGGCCCACTGCGACTGTGGCTTGTTCTGGAAAGGTGAGCCTTGTTTGGCCTCAAGCAAACTGCAGGAGCCACTTTACAAGGAATGTGAGGGCCATACAGGCAATGGTTATGTTCGTATTCATAACGCTGCAGTTAGGTTATTATTCGCAATTCATTCCCTGACAAAACGGGAGTAATTGACGCCCTGCCCCAAGCGCTTGGAGCTGCTTATGTCGATAAAGTGTAAATATCCAACAAATGCTCATTCCCTCGAATAACATGTCGCACGTCAGAAAACGCCATTTCAAATAGGAGCCTCCAAAATAGATGGCTGACAGATCAAAAATGGATTCAGCAAAAACGCAACCAGAGACTCTGCGTCACCAGACGGGCTAAACTTGCTGGACCCCCCCACCCCCAAAAAAATCTACATACAAATCTCGGTGGGGGTCACTCACTCCAACCAACACGCTTCTTGAAGACAACGGTGCTACTTTCTAATTTCGAGAGGGCGTTGGCGCCATCTTATGAAAGAGCAGGCACAAAAACAAGACGGAGTTTATCGGTGAATGATGAAGGATGAGTTCCCAAAATCAACACACAACTCAATAGCTGGATTCCCCAATCGGGATTATGCCATGCATACATCAATTGGGAGGTAAAACAAACAATGTCAAAAGGCCAACAGAAGAATCGGGCTTGTTTTTTGTTTGTTTTTTGAAAGCCTGTGTTTTAATGAACGACGAACACAGCATAAATGGCAACTTAACAGCGACAATAAATTGTCAGCGCTGCCAGAGTGGGACTGATTCCATGCACTGTTTGGATAAGATTTGTCCATAAAAAGTCAAAGGAATAAGCAGAGGCAAAATTCCGAGCGTAATGTCAACATTCCCAACATTTTCTTGTTTATAAGACAGCCATGCCTAAATCCGTGCGCAGGCAAACGGTTTGTCCGAGCACGCGCGCGCAGAAGAAGGCCTTGGCAAGTGCGTCCAGAGCGAGAGCAACAAAAACACGCAGCTGCTGCCCTCTCATGCGTCCGCAGCGCTCCCGCCGCCGTGCGCGGCCCACAAATGTCGACGCAGCAAGTTGGGGGCGCGTGCCAGTCGGGTTCCCATCCCCTTCGGTTCAACTTTGGAATCCCTCGGGGCCCTCCCACAAAGACAAGCGCAGAGCGCAGCCTTCATCTCTGTGGGAAAAACTGGAGTGTGGCAAGCTCAACGTGCGACCCCAAAATAACTTTGGCTGTTTTTGCTCCCTCCGACGCACTCGGCCGTCCTCTTCTGCGACCGAAAAGCCCGATGGGAGTCGCCAAGGGAATTTGACGACAAACCCTCAAGGAAATGTGCGCATGTAAACTCTGTCAACTCACGAACCATCAACCGCCCCCCAAATGTCCGTCTTGTATGGCAGCGGTCCCCAACCGCCGGTCGGCGGCCCATGGGACAACGACGGAACAAGATCTTTTTTTTTTTTTTTTTTTTTTTGCTATTTGGACGAGAGAAGCTCCGACCCCGGCGGTATTTCCACAGCGACGTGGAGGAGGAAGTCGGTTGCGCGTGGCATGTCGTCAAAATCAAGACAGAGTTTGCGCAGCCCGCCCACGTAAACATTTGCGGTTTCGTGGGCAAAAAGCAGCAAACAATCGTGTGGCATTTGCGAGTAGCAACGATGCCAAGGTCACGTTTGCCGTGGCCGAGTGATGTGATCGATGCAAACTTTGAACGTCTTCATGCCGAACGCATCTCTGCCTTTCAATGCTTTGGCTTGTTTTGTTTTGCTTTGTTTTCCTTGAATAGCATGTTCGTGCGTCATTAGCATCAGCATCTTTGCATGAAACGAAAGACACGTTGGGAAACGGCTTCCTTGGGAGCAAAGGAAGGAGTGTGTGTGTGTGTGTGTGTGTGTGTGTGTGTGTGTGTGTGTGGGGG
>CAAKHF010019803.1:0-38226 GCA_901007745.1 Hippocampus kuda | reverse complement strand
AGATGTGTGTGTGTGTGTGTGTGTGCATGTGTGTGTTGTCATTTGTGTTGATAAGCACAACATTTGACACTGTAGTGGTCATGTGTTCCCAGAGTCTTTGGCAAGCATGGTGGAAACTAACATGGAAATTTGTAATGTAGCTATAAATAAATCTTTCAGTTTCGTGTTGCCAGCCATGCTATCTGGGAGACTATTTGGACAGTCTGTCCGTGGTCAGCATATTTGCAGCTTTCTGGTACTTTATGCACTAAGTTTGTTATAGATGACATATGTGAATGTTTGAATAAGTATGACAATTTTGAATGAAATGTGATCTCCTTATCTCCTTTTAGGCATTAAGATCCTTGCTACTTGCTTACTGACTTCATATGGCAAAGCAAATCTGCACTCTCGTTTTATGATGATGATGATGATGATGATAATAATGCTAATTATTGTTTTGATCTTTTTCAGTTTTTCAGGTTGCATAGTTAAACGTCAGGCTATTTTCAATTCACTAGTTTGATGAACCAATATGAATTATTTGCAACTGCAAATATGTGCAGTACGATGGCAGACTGCAACTTTTTAAATTTTATTTATTTATTTCTTTAATAAAAAGAAAAATAAAGGAACTCTTGTTAATCTTGGGGCACCTGTTGCTGATCACACCAGCTGTCTTGTTATACTTCTGCTTCCCTCACTTTATCACCTTCTCTACACACACACACACACACACACACACACACACGCGCGCACACACACACACACACACACACACACACACACACACACACACACACGCACGCACACACATGCACACACGAACAAATACGCGCGCGTGCGCCATGATTAGATACCAAACACAAAAGCAAACGATGCACTTTTGCAACCTGTTGACTATCTCGCGCTGATTGGATGATTAGGATGATTAGGGTGCAGTGTACGTTAACACAAAAAATATATTACTAACATGTACAAAAACACACATTTTTTTTTTGTTTTTGTTTCTCCTCTACACCTTTCGGATGTAATTGGGACGAGTCCTAGATCTACCGGTAGATCAGGATCAACGTAATGGGCACCCCTGCCCGAGACGATAAGGCATGACACCTTCTTGGGCCTGGCGAAGAGGTCAGGCCCTAAGATCCTTCCGAAGCTCCAAAATTGCCTCCTCCTCGCCACAGTAACCTCCGTTATTGTTACACACAGCGGTGCCAGTCCTCGCTGGCCTTTTTAAGCGTTATTTTAAGACGCTAAATCAACCATCGTAAATCGTCACAGGTCCGATAAATCACACTGCGTGTGCTAAATTGACTATTTTCATCTACACTTCCCATAACAAAATTGATTGCGCTGTGATGTTGCCTGTTTGATGGACGCGATCCTGGGTGTGCCTGCTTGTTCGATTAGCTCCCACATCTTTTTGTGTTGGCAATCAAATTTGTGCGCCTTGTTGCATATGCAAACCTTTAGTCAAATAAAGATGAACAACGATGTACCGCATGCTCTCAGTAAATCAATCTCTCTGTTGTGCTTCTTCAGGAGAACTTTTTTGACATCCAGGAGGCGCTGCAGGCCATCCACATGAGGCAGGAGATGCTAAGGGAGCAGCTGGCCTGCGCCAAGTCCAAAGGAGACGAAAGCATCGGACGCAATTTGCAGGTACAATTACAAAGGTCGTCAGCCACCGAAATCTGATTTGCTTTCCGGCGCGCAGTTTATGATGTTCCAGCTTTGGCCTCATGCAGCGGCGTTGACCTAAGTAGATGCTTCGTGGCAGCGGCGATGTTGGTTATTGATGAAGTTGTTCCTCATCACAGTGCCAGCGTAAGAGGTCCATCAATGCAATGCGGAAGGAAACACGCCTCTTTAGGCGTGCGACTTCCCGTATCAGTGTGTCGTGTGCACGTCTGAGCTAATGTGATTTTCCAAAACGTTATTCAGAGAGGGAAGAGATTTCATGGCTCATTCACAGCGCCATCCCTGCGCAGTACGAAACCCTTTTGACGTTCTAATCTAACACGACACTGACATGTGCCGTGATGATCATTTCACATTCAGCGAGACGTTTGTGTTGACGCTCACTGATTGCCAGTCGTGCCAACTAAAGTAAACAGATACTTTGTTGCTGTACTTAAGTTGATTTTTTTCTGATATTTTGCTTATACTCCCGACATTTGAAATCAGATATCTATGCTTCTGACTCCTTATTTTGTCAAAATAAGTTTGTTACTTTTTTCATCCCAACACGTTAACACGTAAAAAACATAAATCAAGAAAGAGAAAGTCAATCATGGTTGCGATATTGATTGATATTTTAGGTTGAAAAAAAAACAACAACCAAAAAAAAAAACAGGGACAGCAGCAACATGGCTGAACCTGAGCCAGAGAGCATTAACGACAATGGACAAAATTTTGACAAGCAAGAAATTCCCCATCTTATTGGAGAGAATTGTTTGATGTTGTCTGCTCCAAGGATAATGAGTGCAGAATGTTTTGCATTGTGCCAGTTAAAAAAAAGGCCGGCTGCATGTGTGTGCACATCACAAACAGAAGACGGAGGAGCGACGTAAAAGATTGTCAAAAGTCTAACGTGTAGATGGGGGCTTCTCACTGTCGTGGTTGCTTTAGAGCGCCTCATTGTTGCGTCGTGGAAAAGTCCCGCGATAACCTGGTGGGACATGTGCCAGCCCCCAAAGGCTATAAGCGGCTATAAGCGCCACATAAATGTCGGGATGTGTAGGCGTAGAATTGGTGCTAGACAAAATACCGGTAATATCCATCCAGGACAAGTAGTGCTGCTTGATTGACAGTTGACAGTTGAGCGGGGCTTTGTTTCAACATTCAGCAGAAACGCCCTAAGAGAATGGAGACAATGGCTTAATTTTTCACAATTTTGAAACCTCAATTTCGATCCTTGGCAAGGTTGTTCCGTTTATTTACTTTACCGGTACTGAAAAAAACATACATGTATTGTGTAGTTTCTCAGTTCTTATCATTTTTAAAGTATCGGTTTTTGATTTCTTTTTTTTTTTTTAACACAAAAAGATCCCAAAATGATCTAAATAGGAACAGTGATAAAATGCACAAAAAAATCTGGTATTTGACCCGAGGTGTGTGGAGTTTTTATATGCATTGTAAGTGCAGACTATGGTTAATTTAGCCAGCACCGCTGATGGGTCAACTGTACAGTGGAGGGTCTTAGGAGTGCAGAGTCACTCACAGGGTTGTTTTTTTGTGTCCTTAGATGCAGCTCGAGCGTCTGCTGGCGAGACAGATGGAAATCCTGCAGGACGCCGCAGTCCAGGAGCGACTGCAGGCTCTGGACTGGAGGATCCCCCCTGCGGCCTTGAAGTACCTCACCAGCACCCAGAACGTCAACGGGGCCGCCAGTGATTCCAGCAAGGAGAATCAAGGTAAACATTTCCTCCCTGGGGTTCACATCAAAACTCTGTTTGTGCTGCGCACCAAAAGTGCTTGCTCTGAATTTGTTTCTTCTCCTGGAAGAAAAAAAAAAAAGCGTGACTATTCAAGTTTTGTCTTCAGGGCTCATCTCCTCTTCCTACATCACCCACTCTGACAGCTTCTTCTATCGCTCTTCCCTCAAATCCCACAATGCACCTGTAATTAAGCCGCCTACACATGGTTACCTCGAGCCAGTTGCCCTGAGGGGGTGTCTCTCTCTCTCTCTCTGTCTAGCTCGGTCTCCTCCCATTTCCTTCTGTGATTTAAGCCTTTCATGCACCCTGCAACCTTATACCATGATAAGCTGTCCACTGAAATAACCGCTGTTAATACAGTAATGTCGTCATTGATTTTAAATGGCACAACAAAGCAACTTTATTCATATAGCATGTTTCATACACCGGGCAACTCATTGCGCTTCACACAACCAAAAGCACAACATATAAAAACACGGTGCAGCGATGATCTGCGCCACCCGCACAACCGTCATAGTATTGTATTGCTGCACCACCTATTACACATACGTACAGCACATTTGACAATAAAGTTGTATTCAATTCAACCTCTGCTGGATGACTTTGTACATTGTCGCACAGCTGTCATGGGGTGCGACTACTGCACGATGGCACCCTTACCTTACTGAAAGTCTTTCGATACTTATATGTCATGTTAGTAACAGATGTTTAAAACCCTTATGCTGCAGTCGATGTAAATACGTTCATATAACGCAACATACAATTTTATAAAAATTGTAAAAGTATTATTCCTAGATATTTATTTTACTTTCAACCACTCAACATGTTCAGTGGCATCAGCGCTATACATACACATATACTGTAGTTCTTATTTTTGTCTTTGTATTTTTGCCCTCTATGGACAATAAAAGCGGTACTGTGCTATGACCAAAACATATATAAATCTATATGTATAAAACATGAATTGGAATATTTCATATCACACAATTTTTATGCTTTGTCTTTGATTTAAAGATGACAATACGCAAAAATCTACAAAAATTGTAGAAATTGTAACACATGGGATTATATTCATTCAGACCAGTGGCAGCATTTTGAAATCAGTCTACATCCGATAAGGAGCCAGCGCCAAGTCTTTCGGACTGGACTAATGTGTTCTGATCTCTTAGTTTTGATCAGAACCCGAGCTGCGGCATCTGGTTCAATGTTACGGCTCAGATGACCTGGGCCTCATCATCGTTGCTCGTCCGTCTGTTCTCCAGATGAGCGACCCGTAAACTTGCGGGTCGTGAGCCAAAGCATGCAGGAAGGTGACCTCCCGTTAGGCAAACAGCTGGCCAACGAGTTGAAGCGTCACCACAACCACAGCAGCAGCATAGAGGAGACCAAAAAACCAGCAACAGGTCCGTGCGGACTGCTCATCATGTTGTCCTTGCAAATTTTGATGCTGACGCCGTCAACGCAAATGTTTGCTTTCTTAGAGAACGGGATGTCACAGCGGGCAGCCGGCAACACCGAAAAAAAGACCATCAAGTCAGAACCTGAGGACTCCACATAGTGCCTCCCGCTTGGTCTCCTGGTAGTATGCAGTTCTCAGCCGTCACTAGAAACTAAGCAAGCACAGCCACAGTAGAGCCTTAACAACCAACGTTGCCTCATGAAGAGCATTTATTTTCCTTGATTTTCATCTTTGCGCCAGTTGCCAAAGCATCAAGAGAGCATGAAGACATGCCCCACCATGCTTGGCGGGTGCTATCTCTCCTAGAAATGCATTTGCTTTCTTACCTCTGAACAGTTCTTGTCGTTGTCGACATTCATGCTGGGCCTGAACCTGAACTCTGCCTCCGTTCTCTCGGTCCAACGCGAGTGAGTCTTGGAACCAAATGGGTCATAAAGGAGACTGAGTTCGGGGTCAGTCCTAGTATCGGCCTCCTTTTCTTTATTTGTGGGATGACTCCACCTCTCCTCTCGCTTGTCTTGTGTATATTTATGGGAGATCATTTGAGAAGAAACATTTTTGTGAGCAACAAGCGGCGGACCCGTGTTATGGTCAGGCTTGCCAAGTCGAGTCATTGCGTCATGTCACACTGCTGGTGCAATTCAGAACCACACATCTGCTGACCGAAGAGTCCAGGCCTGAAGATGTGGCGTTGCACCAGGGCTCAGCTTCAGTGTAAATAATCTGTGATCACAAATTGTGCTAGGCTAATTTCAACCAGGGTTCTGCTATGTCAAATGTAACTTTGCTGTAGATGTTTGTGTCAATAGTGCTCATGTGCATAAAAAAAAAAAAACCTTTCGGTGTCATAGAGGAAAAAAATTCAAGTGTGAAAGTGTGGTGTATAGAAGAACCTGCTTTCCATGACGACTACGATGATGTTGACTAGCTATCTCCTAATGCATATTTCATGTGTGTTGCTGTTTAGCCGTAGAAACATTACGAGAGTTGTGTGTGTCCTGACAAATTGGTCCGACTATCCCCCCGCCTGCAGGTAGTTCACTCAGTGGCAGACCAATGCAATATACCGGTATATGTGACTAACATGTATGGATTGTTTTGTGAATGTGCGTTTGTCCTCCAAAGACGCTAATGTTGTCTTCACGTGCGGCACACTGTATTCGTATCTCAAGATTTGCCATGGGATTCATTGTTTCATGTCAAGAAACTAGTGAGGACTCACGATGATGTTGTGATGTTTTTAATGGGAGCCTTGTCGGCCTCTCCTCAATGTCTCCTCACATTGGTAGATTAGGCTCCACCTAGTTATGCACCAGTTTGTTTGTTTTTTTTAAACACTAATATATTTTATTTGTTATACAGCACATAACATTAAACTTTATTTTTTGAACCCTATTGTGATGAATGTTCTCTCTGGTCAGTGACTGCTGAGGGTTTTAATGGGTTTCATCGATTTCCCTTCTTTATTGTGCGGGTGCTGGAGGTTGATATCCTGGGACAGTGGTGTCAAACATACTGTATGTGCTTCGCGGGCAAAAAAAAAAAAGATGTAAAATTGGGGCAAAAAAAAACAAAAAACGACCGGCAGGATGACCTTGATTGTGCCAAAAATATATCTGACGTCTTTTGTCAAAAATTCTATAATTTGGGGGTGGGGGTGGCATGACTTTATGGGTTAAGAATTACATGTTGAAGTTCAACATACAGCATTATTTTTGTCAGTTGAAAATAATACTTGACTGAAAACTTTTGTACCTTTACGTCGCTGAATGTGTATATTTTAATACTGTAATATTGATTTGGCTTCGGCACAGGTGGAATCTTTTTGTCATGTCATCGCTATAAATTACAAAGCATGGTAAAATCCGTTACAAAAAAAATCTCCACATCTGATGTGCTAGCAGAAACAAATAATAACATGTTTTAAAGTAGCGTCAAAAAGAGAGACACATAAAGCTTTCGCTGATTCAAATGTGCTGTTGACCAGTGTTAAATGCTGCGACTCAGGCTGTACTTTGTGACCCCTGAGCGTCAATGAATTTGACACTCATGTATTCCACTATGAACAGGCTGCAGAAGTCCAGCCATGTCACAGGAGCACCTCGACCCCACTTGAAAGTCATCTTTCGGCTGGTTGTGGTTGAATCCCCGCGTCGGCTATTTGCATTCACGTCACATCAAGACATTGTGAAACTAGCTGATGACTCACTCTGACGCAGGTTCTGTTAGTTCCCATCTTTTTCTCAAGCGTGCACACACACATAGACACGCACACGCCCGCACACGCGCGCGCCCGCTCAGACTTTCTCTGGAGAATCGCTCAGATCATGAACGCCTACGCCCGCTGCTGTTCAGTGGCAGCCCTGTTCTGCACGGCCAAACCTCCCTTCCCTGTGCCCCTCCCTGTCCTCCTCCCTGTCCTCCTCCGGCTCAAGTCACTGATGATGATGATGATGATGATGATGGGTTGCCGTGGCAATGGTTGGAAGTGGGCGGCTCCACGGGGTTGGAGGTGGGCGGCAGCCAGCCACTAAGCAACGTGGGAGGGATCTGCAGAGCGCACCCATCAGCCTCACTTTGAAAGCTTTGCAGAATGTGTGGGTGGAGAGAAGATGTGATTCCGTGTGGAGGGGATTTTTACACAATAATGAACTTTAGGAAGTGAGAAAAGTGGCACTTTTCTTGGCAATTTTCACATCGCGCATTTGATAATCACGGCGCTAAAATAAGCAACACCACTTGCAAGATATTGTTTCAATAATATCTATACGCACATTTTTGGCAGAGATAATGTTCGCTGTCGGGAAAGCATTTCCATGGAGACTCAAGTCAAGTCAAGTACAACTTTATGTCAAATGTGCAATATCAGACTGTTAAAGCAAATGTTGTGCAAAAGCAGTATTTGATGATTCATAGACATCCAGAAACAACGTGGCTCTGAGAATGCATGTTTGGCATAATGTATTTTAATTCCCACTTCAAATATAGCAACCACGTCTGACCAGAAGGTGGTGCTGTGTATACAGCGCTGGAGATGGAGGAACACTCGCATCAGTCTGTTGAGGATTGCATGTCGTGCACTATCAATACTGTACTGTAGTTCACCCGGTTTGAGAGCACGACATAATATTACTGAACAGGGTCCTGAACACCCTGTTTATTGACCTGAATATCAAATGATACGAAATGGCTTTAATGACCTTTATCCACCAAGTCGAATTCCATGCATGTGCCTAAGAGTTTAACTAAAAGCAATCCTTTTTATTAGAGTAATTAAATAATTACACCCAAGATGTTACGCTTTTATTGGTCATCATTGATCTGATTTTGTGTTTCTTTGTTGTTAAATGAAAGGTATTCAATATTTGTACAGGCCTTGTACTGTACTTTATTGGGAAATATTGACATTTTATATTAAAAGTTGACAATAAAGTTGTATCCAATCCAATCCAAAAGGTCATATGATCGATGGCTAAACTGACCAATGGGATTGCGAATATATTTTTCTAAGAACCAATCAAAATCCATGTTTTTCAATTCAGGTTGTGACGACAAACTCGTCGTCCATCCGCCCGTTACTCACTTACTCCATTACTCCTCGGTGTTATTCCTGCGAACGCGCTCATTCATTTGTTTGCAGGATTCGCTCTCCTTTTGGTTTCGTTCTGTCGACGCAATGTTTGCAATGTTCCATTTACGACCAACGGTAGGGCTCAAGGATATCTTTCAGAGGCAGCTGAAGCGGCGTTTGGCAGGCGTAGTCCACACTCCCCTTGCAGCCGGCTACTGGAGCCGCTCTCCGGCCAAGGCCACAGAGCAGCACGCAGCTAGACGCTTTTGTTCCAAAGCAGACGGACACAATGAGGCCAACAAAGATTCTGCCACGGACAAGTGAGTAAAGCCATGCGCGTCGCATATGCTTAGCCAGCCATTCCCAACTTCAATGAGGGGGTCGAAGAAAAGACGCATTCATGTAATTTCATATATGACTCAGGAATATATTATTAGAGTAACACGTACATAGAAAAAAGTGGATTAGTTAGCTCACAATTCCTACGGTACTGCACAAATGTTAGCAAGGCCTCTTGAAATATTTCTACAGCCAGTTGTTAGCTACTCCAGCTTGAGACTGTTGGAGCACTGATGAAAAGTAACTAAGTACACATACTTAGTTACTGTACCGAAGTAGAATAGTCTGGTAGCTCTACTTAATCGAGTGCTTATTAAAGTGTTCGTAACACATATATCATCTTTCCCCATGAAAATGAAAGGAAAATGACATTTCTTTTTTATTCAATTTAGTGAGATGTGCTACCCCTTCTTCCATGTGTTGTGCCATTGTTTGTATTCAAATAATCATTACATAGGGCAGCCCGGTAGTCCAGTGGTTAGCATGTTGACTTCACAGTGCAGAGGTACCAGGTTCAATTCCAGCTACGGCCTCCCTGTGTGGAGTTTGCATGTTCTCCCCGGGCCTGCGTGGGTTTTCTCCGGGTGCTCCGGTTTCCTCCCACGTTCCAAAAACATGCATGTCAGGCTGATTGAACGTAATAAATTGTCCCTAGGTGTGAGTGTGTGCGCGCATGGTTGTTCGTCTCTGTGTGCCCTGCGATTGGCTGGCAACCGGTTCAGGGTGTCCCCTGCCTACTGCCCGAAGACGGCTGGGATAGGCTCCAGCACCCCCCGCGACCCTAGTGAGGATTAAGTGGTTCGGAAAATGGATGGATGGATAATCATTACATAAAGAAGGGGTCCCCACTGCTGTCTTGTGGCCCAGGACCGGTCCACGGGCCATTTGGTATTAGGCCGCACAGAGAAACAGTGTAAAATATACTGTATGTTAACAAACCCCTATATGTGTGTCCTACCATTTTATCGGTAAATTGTTCAATCCCAAATCACAATGTTAACCAAAATGCTCTGTGGCAGTAACTCTGATTGTGGGATGGTGTAAAACCAGTGTTCTGATAGATGATCAACAAAGAAGGCCAAAGAGCAATCACATGTTATGTGAGAGTCACTTTCACTTTGGATTCACCGTTATTTCAGAGGCGTACCAGAAAAGCCGCAATTTAGTTGCTGTTCCCTTTCTAACTGTCAAGTAACTAATTTTGTAACGTTAAGATTCACATTTTTTCATACTACAGTTGTGCTTTCCCTATGAGTGCCCCAACTTGTGAGTTTGAATCACCAAATGTCCAAACCCCGTATTGACTATTAAAAGTATTATTTTACAGTATTTCTAAAATTATAATTATTTGTAAGAAAACGTTTATATTTTAATTAATTTATTTATTTTTATTCTGTAGTACAATATTGTATAATAATTGTAAAAAAAATAAAGCTGAGGACTTTGCGGATTTCACTTATCGCAGGTTCTTTTTGGAACATAACCCCTGCGATCAACTGTTTTTCAATTTTACAACTGTACTATTTGATCTTAAAAAGCGTACCGAAAAAATGGGTGGTGTTTTTTTTTTTAGGTGGGATTGCAATAGGTGAATGGCACCTCAATTCTTTTGAATGGAGAAAATTGCTATGAAAAAAAATGAGTCCTTTGAACAAAGAGCGACTTTAGACCAGGACCCCCAAAGCAATCATCTAGCTCAGTGGCTTTCAATCTGTTGACACCAGGTACCAGATAAGTCAGTTCTTCACCCTGCCAGTACAGTGTCATCATTACCAACATTAACATACAGTAGCGTAGTATGCCCAAGTGAGCCAAAGGTTTTATTCCTAAAAAGTACATTTAACCCCCCTGCATCATTATGTACACTTAAAACATTAAGACTGCTTTCAAATAAAGGGACACACAAAAACACGTTCAATGCAAATGTCTTCCACAAAAAGTTCAATAAAACAGTGCTCAGTTGGTGAAACTGTGAGAATGACTGATCGAGCTAAAGTGGGCTTGTGGAATTTTCACACTGCTCGGATTTTTCCACACTTGGTGTAGCCAAAGCTGCTTGCTGGCACACTGCCCATCACTTCAGGTTTTCAGTCACGATGACATTCGGCAGCAGATGCATCATTGCCAGATTGATTTCTGAGTTACTGCTAAGCCAGTCTCCTTCCACTGAAGGCTCGTTTGTGGTAAGTGCAGCACCTGCACCAGTACAGAATCCATCACTTTGACTTTCAGCAGCTGAGCTGGAAAAGTGCTCTCAAATCTGACTGCTACAGATGTTGCAAATGTTCCGCTAGGAGGTTTTAGCTTTGTTTGCTGTCTTATTAATGTTATAATGATGATTTGTAGCTGGAATGCCACTTAGGGGAATGCATGGGCCCACTGTTAAATCATTCAATTCCCATGACGTATAAACAAGTCTTGAAAACCCGCTACAGCCGCCTACCCGTGACGTATTTATATGTTGTTTCTTTTTTTTTTTTTTTTTGCCATAGTGTGCAGAAGGACCTGATGCAGCATCTTGCGAAGGATCATGCTTGACTGCATTGTGAATAATTAAAAATCTTTCCAGCAGGTGATAGTGTGTTTTCAGGAATCAGCCAGGTTCATGCTGCAGAACAAGTAGAAGTTGCGTGGGAGGAATGCTTGGGTGGAGTTGTGGAGTAGAGTTGGTAGAGTGTGCATTTGAACCAGTAGTGATGGAGAAATCAAAACAATTAACCTGTGAGGATTGTTTTTGGGGAAGAAAATCTTCCACCATGACTAGGGAGAGGAGTTCCTCAAAGCGGCAGGACGCTTTTGTCCGTGCAAAAATAAGAAGCAGCAATCAAAAGCGGCTCTGTGGGCACGAACATCGTCTGCCTCATGCAAATGCCACTCTGAAGCAAAAGTGCCTTCGCAAAAGCAAGCGAAGTGAAAACAGAATGTGGGTGTAAGGCCTGTTGTGTGCCCTTGTGTCAGGGCAATTACATAAAAAATCTGCATAAATTGCAGGGTGGAGGTGACACCCTGGTTGTAAAGAGAAAGTCTTATTTAAATGTTTGAGATGTCACAAAAGCAAAAAGTAGTGGTGCCGTACTTGAAATTATGCTTGAAATGCATGTTTTTACGAAAAAGTCTTTTTCACTGTTTTTCACTCAGAAAATGGAAATCGGAGGAAATTTGGCTATTTTCTCATGCTGATTGCTAAAGAACGGAAAAAGATGGAAACAAACTTTTTTTTTCACCTAAAGAGAGTCTCAAATTTCTTTTGGCAAGATGCATGTTTATTTTGCTATCTAACACAATAATCGGTGGGCCTTGCAAATCAGCAAAAATCCAGAAAATTGCTTAACGAGAGAGAGAGAGAGAGAGAGAGAGAGAGAGAGAGAGAGAGAGAGAGAGAATTAAAAAAAAGAAAAGTAGTTAGCAGGCTCCTTTCTGGTTTGTGGAGCTCCAACGTTGCATGGAAACGGTTAATGCAGACTCACCAATGTGGTGGCCTCAATGACTACATGAGTAGCCCACAGGGTTCTTCTAAAAAGGGCTCACCAGTCATGGGACATTGTGATTTCCTATGAATTTTGTAGAAAATCTAAATGCTTGCAGAAATGCACAGTATGAAAATAATGTGTTGCAAATTGATTTTCATCTGTTTCAGACCCTATGAAATCATTGTTGGTAATTATTGTGAGAAATCATTGATACGGTCAGTGTCTTCGCATCGACAACATTCATTGATGATTAAAATAAATGTAGTTCAAAGTAATTTGAACAAATTTCAGAAGTGTGCGTCAAACTGGTAGCCATTCGCATTTACAGTATCAGTAGTCAACAAGTAGCTGTTGTATTTCTGCTCGCAGGGTTTGTCCTTTTATTTTCTGTGGCGGTATGTAACAACAGCTGCAAAACTGCAACAAAAGAGCTCGAGGTGGATGAAAAAAATGGCACAGTACAGTACACCACGCAGATGTCTGCCAATTGTTTGTGTTCTATTGTTCATCGTCACAAATTCATTAATATTTCCTCTGCACATTCTCTTCCTTATGTTCATCTTGATCTGCTTGCTTTGCTTTGTAAGTATATTTTTACTTTAATTTGACTTTGGGTGTCTTTTCCATTAGTAGAGGTAGACCCCTGTCCCCTGACCCCCACGCCTGCCGCTTCCTTTAAATGTCCCCATGAATTTCCCGAAGCTGCTTGACTCCTTGACCTAGTCCGCCTACCCCGCCTCATCCCCTTTTTCGAATCTCTCCTCATCTGCACTCTTTCCCCATGATCTTCTGGACTCCAGAAAGAAAAATGTCTGAAAGTGTCCAAATTGCGAGCAGCTTTGCTTCTTGCGGCACACTGGCCTGTCTCCCATAATGCAATCCAGCGGCCTGTGAGCAGACAGCTTTGTGCAAATCCCAATCAAATGTTGATTCAATTTGGATCATAGCTGAGTGTCACCGGCCCGCGCCCTTCTGACCTAACTAACTTGCTTTGCCGCCGCGAGTACCAGCCAGGTCCACGCCTGTGTGCATTCGTTCATCTCTGTGGGAACATTTGCCATTCACTATTTTGTGATTTGACCTTCAAACAGCAGCTGCTGCACTGATGCGGACTCTGCTTGAGGTTGATTGGAAAACTGTGCAATACGATGACGTTCCCTGGCTGGTAGTCCGACTTGTGATGTGTTGCACAGTGAGTTTGAGTGTCAGCTCACCTGTCCGTCCGCCCGTCTGTCTGTGTGTGTCTCTCATGCAGGAGAAGAAAGGCAGGTATTTTACCCAGCCTGGAGGACCTGCTCTTCTACACCATAGCTGAAGGCCAAGAGAAGATCCCAGCACACAAATTCACCACAGTGAGTCCGAATAAGGGCTGTTTGGAAAATTTCACTGGGAATTTTATAGGCCTTAAAGTGAACCATCAAGGAATAAATGGAATGTTGGCTATTAATGAGAGGCGGGGGGCTTATAATCCTGACTAAAACAAGCAGATTGCAGACAAGTACGGTTGAATATGAAGAGCCCATTAACCGAAAAGCGTTAGTCAAAATGCAGAAGTAAGGCCAAGGTTGAGGCAAGCTTCTCTCATTATGTAAAATATTGAATGGGATTTTGTTCGTATTTTTTGGATGGGGGTTGGGGTATAGTTCTGTTCGTTTTCTAATGGGGTCAGTGAGGGGGTGGGTCACATTTAACCCAACATTTATCTTTTTGTTCTTCAATGAAAGAAATTCTTTCATTGAAATAAAACATTTAAAACGTCATTACTGTTCCAAATTCCCCCCGCTTAACTACTCATTGACATTTTCTTTAAATGTTGCTCCCCTTTGCAACCCAAGTCTAAACCAAGAAATGTGCTGTGCTTTTCTTCTTTTCTTTTCTTTTTGAACTTACTCTTGATGAATTACTCAGCCAAGCACCCCTCCTCTCTCCACAGGCTCTCAAATCCACTGGGCTTCGCACAGGAGACCCCCGGCTGAAAGAATGTATGGAGATGCTGAAGGTGACCATGAAAACAACCACAGATGGAGCCCTGGATAGACACCTCTTCAAGAAGTATGTTTTTAAATGACCACAAGTAACTCTTAATGTGAAGAAACACAATTAAAGCTGCTCAGGGTCCTCATCCATCTTCACTGATGTTGGTCCCGATTGGACCTCAGCCAGCACACAGCCTGAGAGCAAAAAACCCCAAACCAACATATAGACGTCTACACCTCCTGCTCAAATGCCAGTTTTCCGTGACATAAAATGAATCATCTTGAGCACATTTGAAGAAAACGCTTAATCTTTTCGTAAGATAAGAAAACCTTTTATTTGTCTCACAATGGAGAAATTCCCAATTTACAGCAGCAAAATTATCTTGAAATGGCCTCGCCCCACCGTACCTCTCTGAGCACTTTCGCCCCAAAGCAAAGCAGGTTGCTTGGGTGCGATGCCCGACAGATGAGGTTGGCTCCCTGAGCCGGGGCATGATGACGGCTCATGGTTGTGATCCTCTCTCTGCGTTGTCTTCCAGAGTTTATTTATAGAGCTTAGCCTCATGCAGGAACCACGTGAGCAACCAGCCGGTGGAGTGCTGCATTTTTTCCCCTACAGGGATCCCACGCTACCGGGATTACAGTGAGCGATGCCAGAGAGATAGCAGACACAAATCCCAACTAGCCGAGAGACGCTTCCACACCACTGCCTTGTTTTGTTTCAAATGGCAGAAACTGCTTTGAGTTGAGAAAGAATTTGAGTAATTTGAAATTTTAGTGAGAGACCTGCACACAAATTGACAAGGGCTTGGATATGAAAGAGAGAAGATATGATACAACACATTACAATTATTTGCTTTTTTTTTTTTTATAAAGAGTTGGGGTCATCATTGTAATGAAAGGATTGCTTAGCGTTGGCCTAGTAATTTAGGAGGCGGGTTTAATACGACTACCCCCTCACCACAAGCAAAGGTCAAAAGTGACATGTGACCTGTAATTCTTGACCGCCCTCCTAATGAAGGCATTTCAAAGACATGTTAGGATATGTGTGAACTGACATAAATTGTGTGTGTGTGTGTGGTGGAGGGAGGGGGGGGGCGTACTATGCCCACTTTTATCCAAAATACAACATGTTTGCTTTTGTGTGCAGATGTGTGCAGAGCAACATTGTGCTGCTCACTCAAGCCTTTCGTAAGAAATTTGTCATCCCGGACTTCCAACCGTTTTGCCGCCACATTGGCGAGCTGTACGACAATGCAAAGAACATGTCCGGAGGACAGGTGAGCAACGAAACAAAGGCCGTCCTGGCTGAGTGCACACATTAGAATGCCTACCAAAGAAATGTTCCTGCAGGTGGCTGACTACATTCCCCAGCTTGCTCGCTTCAGCCCAGACTTGTGGGCCGTCTCCTTGTGCACCGTCGACGGTCAGAGGTACAATTTCACTTGTTAATGTATATGCCAGTAACGGTACATTGGATGTACCGTTACTGTGAACATTGAACATTGGATTGTCACGGTGAAAAATGGACATAACAGACCCACCCGCGATCGGGGAAAATGGATGAGAAAGAAGAGATCATATAAAAGACGTTGGGGGACAGGGGTGTTGTTTTACCCCTCCCACACACTTAAAGCATTTCTCTTATTAAAGCACACTTTTTGAAATATTCCTGAGCACCTGTTCTCACGCTCGCTGTCAAGGAACAGGAGACTTTCGTATGATGTCACTTTAACATCCCACTTCTCCAAAATGGAAAGGGCAGAGCGTGCTGGCTTCAAATCACTCTCAGTGGAAGTTTATTGCTAAATTGAAACATAAAAACAAATTCAACCTCAAATATTTGGTGGCCAAACTTTCCAACTAAACCATGCAATTCTTCCAAAATTTCGCTACCTTCATTCTAGCATAACGTGAAACGC
The DNA here is from genome assembly GCA_901007745.1 of Hippocampus kuda. NCBI lineage: Eukaryota > Metazoa > Chordata > Actinopteri > Syngnathiformes > Syngnathidae > Hippocampus > Hippocampus kuda. Next base: position 22,067 of record CAAKHF010019803.1, on the reverse strand, counting down.
GAAAGACGAGCTAATGGAAATGTTCCGGTTTTTAAGCACAATATAAATCAAGATGTATTGCACTTTAGAAACAACTGCAACTTCAACACATTCGGAAGGAACAGCAACATATCCAAAGAGAGCATACGAACAGACACTTAACATTTTCTATCTGTTACGCGGCACGTCTTCCAGTGTAACTCGGTGCTGTGGCAAACGCATCAACAAAGCAGGCGTTCACTGTACAGCGCATGCAAAGAGTCACTAACCGCCATTCACATGCGTCTTTTGTTCCAGGCACACGGTAGGTGACACCAAGGTGCCCTTTTGTCTGCAGTCTTGCGTGAAGCCACTGAAATACGCCATCGCCGTTCACGACCACGGCACCGAGTACGTGCACCGCTTCATTGGCAAAGAGCCCAGCGGCCTGCGCTTCAACAAGCTCTTCTTGAATGACGATGGTGAGGAAGCACAGCGGCACGCCTCCAACTTTGGTGGCTGGCCGAAAGAAGAGCTTTTTCTGGAGGCGGCATGAAATATTGATGGGGGGTTGCAAATGGGGTGCAGTGCGGCTGTTGAGTGGTTAGCACATCCGTCTCATAGTGTTCTCAAATCCGGCCTTCCTTTGTGGACCTTGCATGTTGTCCCCGTGCGTTAAGGTTTTCTTGGTGGCTACGCCACCTTCCGCCCTCCTCCCCAAAACAAGCATGTTCTGTTCACTGAAGAGTCTAAATTGTCCATAGGTGTGAATGTGAGTGTGCATGGTTGTTTGTCTTTATGTGCCCTGCGATTGGCTGGCCAACATTCCAGGGTGCACTCTGCGTCTCGCCAAAAGTCAGCCGTGTTAGGCTTGAACTCATCCACAAAGCTAATGAGGTTCAGTGCGATAGAAAAGGGATGAACACATGCATGGCTTGTATTGGAGCAGATTGGGCCTTCTCAGACAAGCTTCCATTTCAGGAGTTTAATAATAAGCGCAAACATTTACATTTTGTTTTGGCATCAGCACACATCCAGACAAAATAAAACAATTAAATAGCATGAATAACAACAAGGTGGCTGAGTTAAAGATGCTGAGATTCTCCTTAGGAGTGACAAGGATGGACCGGATCAGAAATGAGGTCATCAGAGGGACAACTCAAGACAGGAAAGTTTGGAGAAAAAGTTAGAGAGGCCAGACTGAGATGGTTTGGACATGTACAGAGGAGGGACAGTGGCTATAATTGGTAGGAGAATGTTAGAGATGGAGCTACCAGGTAGGAGACAGAGAGGAAGGCCAAAGATGATATTCATGGATGCCGTGAGGGAAGACATGCAGGTAGTTGGAGTTAGAGTAGAGGATGCAGAGAACAGGGAAAGATGGAAATTAATGACTCGCTGAGGCACCCCCTGAAAAGGGACAAGCCAAAAGGAGAAGAAGAAGAACAACAACAACAGCTTTCTAAGGAGAACAAAGTAGATCTGATATTTCATTGAATATCTGCTTTTGTTTTTTCCATTAGAGAAGGAAAACATAAATGTTGATTTAAATATTACTCAGTCCCTGACTCAACCTACAGATATTGAAAAAATGAACAAAAAAAAAAAATCTCGCCCATATCCATAAATGCCCCGAAAGTCCCATTCCACTTGCAAATACAAGGACGTCTTCCCTCAAGCTTTGCAAGACTCGCCTCTGCATTTTTCTTGCGCAACCCTTTTAGGCGTTGGGCTCTACAAATTCAACTGAAATCAACTTGTGCGAAAAGTACCAGAATTTTGCAACCTCCGGTCTGACGAAGCCTGTCTGTCTAAAAACTGCAGTCAACTTGCGTTTTTTCAATTGCTTTTGGCATGCGGTCATTTTATGTCACTTCTGTGAGAGAAGTGACCTCTCTGACGTGATCTGAAACTGTGTGCCGCAGACAAACCACACAACCCCATGGTGAACGCCGGCGCCATTGTCTGTACATCTCTCATCAAGGTAACAGAACACACCACAACAAAATCAAGTAGCTGATCTTTGTTAACACACCGTTGATTCAAATTGAGTTAGTTTGGCAAGTGTTCAGAAATGTCAGATTAGTGCACTCAAGCAGATTAAGGTTATAATCGCTCAGAACGGGGATTTGGTGCGAAAGCAGCATAACTCGTACTTTGTGCGTGTGCACACGTACACTTACTCACGAAACATTGGGTCACCTTCACTAATGAACTCAAGAGTGCCCCCTGTTGTTCAATATAAAAAGTGACTTGTGGTTTGAACGTCAGACGCGAAAAAATACACGTATGTTGAGACTTGAATTTCATAAAAGTGACTAGAATGATAAAAATTGGGAATGTGTTCCATTTGTGTTTCAGCAAGGAGCCAGCAATGCTGAGAAGTTTGATTACGTGAGTATTACCACCTACATTTGTCATACATCTTAAGACCACTTTTTTTTTTTTTTTTACACACTTGCATGTCCAGCAATCCGAAAGCTACTGCTACCTTGACTCCACCACACAAGCTAGCACTTTCCTCAAATTTGGCCTCACAACACAAAGCAACACAAACAACAAAAAACTTGTCAATTGGATTGAGTCAATGTACCACCGTACTCGACGTGCTCATTCTAATGAATTTGAGTGATAAGTGCAGGTCATGAACTTCATGAACAAATTGGCGGGAAACGAGTATGTCGGCTTCAGCAACGCCACGTGAGTTCAACAGAGTGCCGATATTGAATTGCGATTCAGGTGAAGCTAATTCATCCTGTGCGTGCCCCAGGTTCCAGTCTGAGCGTGAGTCCGGAGACAGAAACTTTGCCATCGGCTACTACCTGAAGGAAAAAAAGGTCAGATTCCATCAGCACCTGTTGCGCTCTCCTAATGACAATACTGCCACCGATTTTCTACCCAAGTGAATCAAAATCAATTTAGCAAGAAGTGGCCAGCCAGATCGGTGCCCCATGGCCTTCTGTTTGCCCCTCATGCTGTACGGCAGGGGTGCCCCATCCGGTCCTCGAGAGACTGAGGACCAGCTGGTTTTAGATGTCTCCCTCCTCCAACATACCTGATTCAAATGATCAGTTCATCAGCAAGTTCTGAAAAGCCTGATAAAGCTCCTGATCATTTGGTGTGTTGGAGAACGGAGAGATCTCACACAGGATGAATCGGGGCCCTTGAGGACCGGACTTGGGCAACCCAACTGTAAGGTGACCTTGAGTGACATGAAAGGCACATGTCCAAGTCTGGCTCGTCTTTTCTCCTCCCGCCAACCTCTGAGATGAGCAGAGTCACATGTCAACTGTTTTTGGTTTTTTTGGGGTCCTCGCAGTGTTTTCCAGAAGGAACAGACATGACATCCATCTTGGACTTCTACTTCCAGGTAAAAGATGAGCAGCAAATCCGCTGAAGAGCGACGTAGTGAAAGTGTGATTGTTTTCCTGTCAGTTGTGCTCCATAGAGGTGACCTGCGAGAGTGCCAGCGTAATGGCAGCAACCCTCGCCAACGGTGGCTTCTGTCCCATCACAGGAGAGCGCGTGCTGAGCCCAGAGGCAGTGCGCAACACTCTCAGCCTGATGCACTCATGTGGAATGTATGATTTCTCTGGACAGTTTGCTTTCCATGTAAGTATCAGTGTCCCGCTAGGGCAGGGGTGTCAAACTCATTTTCATCACTGGCCAATGTTATGTCCTGTCGAGCGATTGTAGCGCATAGAATGAAACAAAGGTTACTATTTACTAGTGATGGGAAAATGAAGCTTCAAATTTGCTTCATGAACCAGCTGCTGTATTTGTTGGACTCGTCTAGCTGGGACTGTCTGTTCAACTTTGGGCTGAAGGCACACCGACTTGCTGTTTTGTTAAACCCTTTTACTTAAACCAACAGGGCCACCTCGAGGAGTCAAAAAATTACAACTGCTTCATGAAGCAAAGCTGAAGTTTCATTTTCCCATCATAGCATGCGGTCTATTTATGTCAAGTCTTAACATGCCACTGAGATTAACAACTGAGTGGCTACCTTTCCAGCAGCTCCTATATTTTGTTGTTGTTCTTCTTCCTTTCATAACTTTGCTGCTGTGAAATGGGAATTTCTCCATTGCGAGACTAATCAATGTTTTCTTTTCTTATCTTATCTTACTTCACACCACTAACTTGGTGAGGAGAAAAAAACCGTTTCAATGCTAACAATATTTAGTTGTTTTAGCAAAAATGTATGAGTAGTAAACATCTTGGTGATCCGTAGCAAATGTAGTACATCCAACCAAACATGTGAATCCACTAATCGGTCATCAGTCTGAGCCTTGAGTTTGACATGCATGCCTTGAGAAAAAACGTTAAAAAGTGTTTGCCGCACGATGTACGCCACACATCTTCTCCAAATGGTTTCAGGTGGGCCTCCCAGCTAAATCTGGCGTCTCTGGCGGGATCCTGCTTGTGGTTCCAAATGTCATGGGCGTCATGTGTTGGTCTCCTCCTCTCGACAAACTGGGCAACAGTGTGCGAGGCATCCAGTTCTGCACGGTAAACTTGCACCTCCCATCTCTGAAACGGTTCTTCAAAGTAGCCGAGTGACAGGCCGAGACATTTGTTTTATTTTGAAATCCACTTTGTTTGGCACGTTTTCCAAATAAATACGCTGTAAAAGATAAGTTCTCAATACATGTTATGGATAAATTAATCATACAAGTAAATAAATGACGTTACAAAAGGTAATCATTTTGTCGCTAGCGTGGAGCAAATTCCTCGCACCTCCCTAGCCAGCATTTTTTAGGAAACTCCCCAAAAAATGGTGTTAATATTGCATCGTCATGGAGAGCAAGGCATTTTCAACACTTTAAACTGCTCAGTAAGATGTAAAGATAACAAACACTGGCCAATGGTTTACATTTGTGGGGGAAAAAAATGTGAAATTGATAAAATTTGTCACGAGAGAGGGAATATTAATAACCATCATTGTTGTAGGTGACATACAGAAAAAGAGAGAGTGAAATTGACCCAGTATTGGCGTTTGAGGCTCCACCACATACAATGTACTGCACTGTATTATTTTTTTCAAGAACCTCAAAATCGCGTTGTTTCCTGATCGGCATGGCTTGCTGGGTCTCGCTTATGCTTAGTAGCTAGAAATATATTTTTCTTCATTTTTTTTTTCTTCTCTTTTTTGTGGGGGCTGTTAACTCTGCAATGTCAAAATAACATTCACTGAAAACTAAGATTTGGGGGGATTTGCCACTCATGAAAACTAGATGCCGAACCCCGTACACTGTGCAACAGTTCAGTTGGATTTGGTGTTCCCCACTCCCCCAGATTGAACCATGCCATTTAAATCTCCAGTACGCATGCCCTCCTTTTTTTACTGTAGCTGCCGCACGTCTCCTCCCGCTCCTGAATAAAAGTCAAGTTGGGGCTTTGCGTTGAAACGGTGACACATATGGCTACCATCAAGCGGGATCCACGTTCCTTCAAAATCATCACTTTTCAGGGGAACCCCCAAAAATGTCACGTTTGGTCAACCATTACTGTTGCACCATCAAAGACAGCAAGCCATTTTCAACACTTTAGATTGAGCAATACAGTAATGCAAAAAAATAACACGCACATGTGTGGACTGGCCAATTATATAGAGTTGTGGGGGGAAAAAATGAAATTGACCAAACTGTGACTTACGGCAGTGATATATCTGATTGTCAAGCTGCGGTCTACTTAATGTCCAAACCGGTTGTAAAAGGCGCCAGACTCCTTCCTGTTAGGTCACTTCGCAACGAGCACCAAATATGGGCAAGGTTGCGCCCTGTCGCCGTTGTCCCGACTCCATTGTGCGTCCGACCCGCCAGTGGGCGCCGCGAAAATCAAAGTATATTTATAGCGTGTAAGCACTGATAACCGTAGTGATGTATCACCTTATCGCAGGACCTGGTTTCCCTCTTCAACTTTCACAACTATGACAATTTGAGACACTTTGCAAAGAAACTGGATCCTCGCAGGGAGGGAGGAGATCAGAGGGTGAGTGATGACATGTCTGAGAGTTGTCAAATAGTCCAGCCAGCTTGTGTGGTGACGTGTCACCTGGTGGAAAACATCCATCCAGCCGTCTAATTTCTTTGCTCTGGGCCTCTGGGTTCTTTCAGGTAAAGTCTGTGATCAATCTGTTGTTTGCGGCTTACACCGGAGACGTGTCAGCGCTGAGGAGGTACATCGTCAAAAACGCTCAGAAATTCGGGACCCAGGACAGCTGCATTCTATTTGAGTCCTCCACATTGCATCCCTCTGAGGCTGTGTTTTGCCATTGCAGGTTTGCGTTGTCCTCCATGGACATGGAGCAGAGGGACTACGACTCCAGGACAGCTCTGCATGTGGCTGCAGCCGAAGGTGATGCTCGAATAACATTTTGTTCCCTCAGCTTTAATCTTAGGAAGCTGATATCTTAAGCATTTGTTTTGGTTTGTCTTTCAGGTCACGCTGAGGTGGTTCGCTTTTTGCTCGAGGCCTGTAAGGTCAACCCGGTCCCCAGAGACAGGTAACGACTACAGCCGTAAATTTCAAACTTGGTTAGCTTACAAACACACATGCGGCACTTGAAGAAGTAAGGCAATCAAAGTCCACCACAGCAGCAGCACAGGAGCAAGCCTCATATCAATTTCATCGAGAGCACAATGTACAAATTAATGTACAAATTACGCAGAATGTTACAGGGCCTGAAAGGGTTTTTTTCTTTTTTTTTTTTTTTTTTTTAAATCCAGTTACTTTTCCTCTACAGCACATTTTCAAGTCCAGCTCCGTTGTATCTAAGTACAATGCTTTTACATGTAATCTTATAGAACTGTTTGCTTTTAATATTTTGGGGGGTACAGTTTGATGTGCAATTTATTTTAATTCAATCATTATTGAAATACTGATCCGCTGCCCTTTCTCGGCAATGCAGCTTTATTTACATGGCACATTTCGTGTGCTGCTGACCTCCGATCCCTAATGGGTTTATATTCCAGGAGTATTTCTTGAATGTATTCAGAATCGAAGCCATTTAGTGATTTAAAGACCAGTCGCATCATTTGCAAATCTATTCTATAGCTCGCTGGAGGAGCGAGTGTCAAGTTAGAAAAGCAGACATATATAATCCAACACAGGCATTGAGATATACATGGAGACGTCTCAGCTCCTCAATAAGCCACAGTGATGTTACTTGTTCTTCGCAGAGGATAAATAATACATTCCTGTGCGTATTCTTGCATTATGTCTGTGTCAATGTATTTTTTAGGACTAAAACCCCTGCCTCAATTTTGATGACTCTTTGGGCTAACTCAGTGCTTCTCAATTATTTTCTGTCATGCCCCCCCCCCTAGGAAGAAGAAAACATCTCGCCCCCCCCCCAGCCCCCAGAGTATAAATAGTATCATTTGTTATAAGTACACCTCTGCATAACAATGTATTCTTAACCTATAAGAAAATAAAAAAAGAAAGAAAGGACCAGCTTACAACAAAGAATAGCGTTATTAACTGCAACAGAAAAAAATTAAAGTGCATCTGAAATTCAAAAATAAAATTAAATCCTTAAACTGTAAACATTTTTGACTGACCATGTCAAACCATACGATACTGAAAAATAAAATTACATAAAATCAATAATAGTGCATTCAAACTGATCACCAACATTAACTCAGGAGCACAATATCTTAAAAAAAAAAACTTTAACCTGCAAAACAAAAATATATAAAATAATGTGTGCTGATTTTTTTTAAATCATAGATGATGTCTGGGTTAATGGCTACAATGAACACGTTTTGCAATGCAGCTTTTCAAAGAGAGGTTTGAAGGAGGACACAGCAACTCATGGCTCCTGCTCAATGTGTAGCCGGGACCTGTATTTTAGTTTACTGAAGTAGCAGTCACAAAGCGTGATGATTGTTGGCAATATTCGGCACATTTTCACTGAAAAAACACAAGCGGCTTATAAGCGTAATTGGGGTGCAATGTGTTTTAAGTGACGCCTTAATTTATTTGGCTTCATGCTGTCCGCTACCAACATTTTTAGACACAGTAAGCACAACGATCTTTCCGCGTATGCCACAAGCGCTACACACGCCTCGTCATATTTCCTCCTTTTGAATGCTCCCTGAGCAAACACTGCCAATGAGAGCGCCACTGCCCCCTAATGTAGTGGAGGTGCAACTGCACTTTATTCGAGGACAGTAAAAAAATCTAAATAAAAAAAATTAAAAAGCATGTTCCCCGAGGTCAAACGCGCCCCCCTTGACGCAGCCTCGCCCCCCCCCACCCAGGGGGGGGGGTGTGTGTGGCCCACTATTTGACAAACACTGGGCTAACTATACTACAGTCTATTTCTGTTTCAATGTTGGTCATGGTGGTAGTACTTTGGAGGGCGAAAAATTTTTTAAGTAGTACTTTGTGTCACCCATTTGAGAACCACTCTATGAGAGGCATGATCATGCTTGATTTTCAGCCAATTGCCCAGACAGTGGACTAGATCACAAAGGATGATGATTCGTGTTGCAGGTGGGGCAATACGCCGATGGATGAGGCGGTTCACTTCGGCCACCATGATGTGGTCACTATCCTGCGCGACTATCACAATCTGTACAGTCCTCCGGAAAGCCCGGCGACAAAGGAGAACGCAGAAAAGAACCTGGATAGCATGCTGTAAAATGTCAGGAGGCGGCATCACCACTTCAAAGCGTCTTGCACAGAACTTGATATAAACTTAACTAATATGTTATTCTGATGACAGCAAATGTTAGCACCTAAGAAAACGCTCTTAATCATGTTGTTGTTGTTGTTAGCTAATGTTGTTCTTGTACTTTCAGCGTCTGTTGGGGTAGTTGTAGGTGGAAGCTTTACTTTTGTAGCGTCTTGGGAGGATGTTACCAGCCAAAAGCTGAATGCTGGCTTCATTGAGTGGCAGCTGGTACTTTTTTTTTTGACCGATATAGACAAACCTTATTATTTTCAACAAAGCCACATGGTGGAATGTATCGTCTCCTAACACTCAGTGCGTTTGTGTGCGTGTGTCTCTGTATTTTATATTTATTTGTGTATATTTAACAAAAGCTATGTGTGTATAAATAAGTCACTTGTGGATCTTCATGTGGCACCTTGTTGGATTAAGTCTTGAATGGAAAGTAATTCCCAATATTATGAGTTTAAAATGTTTTTGCTGTTTACATTCCCAAAACATGTTTTTATTTTGACTTATGTGGTATTTATTCTGGAAAAAAAAACTCAATTGAAAGATGTCGACAATGAGCCAAAGTTCAGGAATTTGTTGTGACCGTACAACTAATCAGAGTGGAGCTTTTGACCCATTTGCTAAAAATGAAGCTTTGTGGTGAAGCTGTTGGATGTTTTTATGTGTATTAAATGTTGTGATAGTTTTGACATTTTTGTCGCACAGATCGCCAAATCTCACATTTGGGAAACTTGTTCCTGCAAACAACTCAGGAAGGTGTTGGCCGTATTTGAAGAGCTCAAAAAAATACTTCAAAACAGGGTCGCGTTTGTGTTTTGGAAGCTTCAAAACTTGACGGAAACAATGTTGAAGCACAATAACTGCAATTTTACTGACACATTTAGCAGAGCGGATGGTCAAATGGACTTGAGCTGATCACTTGTGTTAGTTGTTGCTGCTGTGACTGGATGGATTGATTTCTGGAAACCTCACAAATTAAATATATACTACACACTTTTTGAGCATATTTTGTTGAGGAAAAAATGCAGGTCTGAAATGTGAGCCGTTAGCTAGGCCGGCCGAAATTTTATGTGGCATTCCCCTTTGAATGACAATTTTACAAATGAAGCCGCATTTGTCCCATTTCCTTTATTTCATAAGATAAAAGTCACACAATTGAAAATACTGTACAACATGCAACATTTTCACTACTGTCCAACAGATCATATGAGCTACTTGCTGTTGCAACATCTTATTAAACTTGACAAAAATCATGTGAATGCATGCTTTTTTTATGTATAGCCAACAAAGTTTTTCCCCCAGTGTTTTATCACTTGCAGTAATTAAGTGGGCATTACTTTACATTTGAATTTAGAACAACTTGGTCGCGGGTGTGCTGGAGCCTATTCCAGCTGTCTTCGGGCAGCCAGCCAATGGCAGGGCACACATAGACAAACAACCATTTACACTCACAATCACAGCTATAGGGACAATTTAGGATGTTCAATTAACCTACCATGCATGTTCTTTGAAATGTGGGGGAAACCGGATTACTTGGAGAAAACCTACACAGGCATGGAGAGAACATGCAAACTCCACACAGGAAGGCCGCAGCTGGAATCGAACCCTGCACCTCTGCACTGAGGCAGACGTGTTAACCAGTCGATCATCATGGCACACTGTAAAGAAGCTGAAGTAGAAAAAGAAACGTAATACACATTTCTCTTAATTTCTATGACAGTCTTACATTTACACATGTTCCACTTTTCTCCACACATATTATATATATATATATATATATATATATATATATAAATAAATTTGTATTAGTATTTCAAGTTTTGTTACTCAACCATGGAACCCTTTTATATTCACATATTTTGAGTGCAACTTGCACATCATACATTTTGAAATACAGTATACAGCAACTAAGACTAATGCAATGCAAGTGACCGACACTCGCACGGGCAGGATGGCCAATTTCAAATTAATTCACCTTGCTTCTCTTCGCTTATTTAATTGTTTGAATCGATTTCAATGTATTCCTCTTTCCTTTTAAGAGTCATTCGTACTTACTGGATATTGAAGGTGAACTTTCAGCCGATTTATGGCGCCCTGTAGTGCCCACGGCGCCCTTAGCATCCCCCCCCGACCCCCCCAAAAACGTGTGAACGTCGGCGGTTTGCAAAGGTAGGTATTGTCATGAATAACCGTGAGACCTGGGTGAGCAAACGGCGTGCATCTTTTGCTGTAAACTGCACTGACCGCGGTCCTGAAGGGCAAACATATTTTAGGATTTGGTTCTCATCAATTGCCTGCAATACACTGTAAGGTTTCTAAGAACGTCTTTGTAGCTCTTTCCCAGTCAAAAATAAAATTCTATTTGGAATCTGCCTCACCGTTTCCATAAGAGACGCTCTCGATTTGCTTACCAAGTTGCTCAACAGGGTGATATAAATTTGTATCGAATGGCCACAAATGAGCATTCTATGCACACATTCTATTTCTATTGTGTGTACAGGTCATTTCAAAAAGTTCCAGGTGACCCCTTGTGAACTTTGAGCATCTGCCCCTCCAAAGGTCTCTTGCACGTCACTGATCCCATTCCCACTGTGGGAAATGAAACAATGTACCAAAGTCAGGCAAATCAGCCCATTTGTAACTCAATCATATGACTCTTAACAACAATGAACTATATTTCATGATAGTCAATTCATTTGTACAAGTGGTGAATCGTTGCGGCTTTCAGTTTGTCCCATCGGGAGTTGCCACAGCGAGAGCCAGCCGCAAGAGCGCTGTAGGAGTTCGAACCACATTTTCTCATTTCTTTGCACACGTTTCTAAAATTGTGTGTTGTGTATGGAGGACGGCATCTTGTGTTTGGTAACCTCAAGAAACAAAACCTTTTCTGCAGCTCACTTTTAACCCTGAAAGTCTGCCGTCATCTGGGAAGAAAAAGACAACCAAAAAAAGGTGTTTCAATTGGATTTCCTCGATGCGCAAAGCGTATTGGCGTCATTCGTTTTTGTCTCACCGCATCAATATCTGTGCGACTGACTGACTGCTCCAAATAGCGGTACACGTCAGGCGACATGGGCATCATTTTCTCTTGCAGCCGGGCCGGATGTCTGTAGCGTGGTGAGAGAAGTCACCTGTCACTTCAAGAGCTCGGTGATGCAACACGCTCGTCGTTTGACAACGCGGCTTACACTTCTGAGACGGAGATGAGCTCAGTCTTCATGTAGCCGCTCTTCTCCGTGTTCTCCACGTCCATGGGCTCCGGAGCTGGACACCAGTTGGACACAAACCACGTACAGTAACAGCGGCGGTACGAAGTATTACGCTGACTGCGTGACTACTCAAATTACTTGTATATCAAATCCGTTTTCCTTATCGTACTGTAAAAAGGAAAGATGGCATATGTCTTACCCTCGGAATTTTTGGCATAGTACTTCTTAAAGGCCACGTCTTTTGGGATGTCGGGGTAAAGGAAGCGCAGCGGGTTATCAGGGATATCGTCGGTCGCCATCACCTTGTACGTGCGGATGATGTCGGCCAGTGAGACGGCGGTCAGATCTTTCTTTGTGTACGGCTCCACTGAGTGGAAGATGGGCTTGTCTGAAGGAAACAAAATCACGTCGGTCGGATACAAGTGAAAACGCTCGAGTAAAGCGGGTGAAGAAGAGCTCCGGTGCTCACTGTGCATGTCGTGTTCGATCCACGTGAAGGTAATGGCGCCTTCTTTGCTGCTCTCGCTGAACCTGAGCAAGAAGGTCCCGGGGCACTTGTCGCTCAGAAGGGCCTTTTCGCGCTCCTTACTGATGAAGCCCAGGATGAAACTGTGTGGACATGCGACGGTCAAGTTCATTTGATTGACTGTGGTTATGTCTGGGCACCTTAACACATACTATGCAAGCTAACACACAGGATGTATTTTGAAATTCAGTTCCATATTTCCACCTTTCAATTTGAATCGATGCATGTATCGAGTGGCTCTATCGAGCAAAGCTGAGCCGAGCTGCTCTTGAACCACGCTCAGCTACGGCTGTTGTTGTGCCCATTGCGCTGCCCATTATCCTTTTTTGTTTCGCTTTCTATCAAGCATGCGTTTCTCCATCCCGGTTTTTTCTTGCCTCCGCTGCCACTTTGCCAACATGGCCACTGGTTGCTCTTCTCGAACGTGTCAAGTCAAGAAGAGTGAGTAAGGCCACTTCAGATTCCACACAGCAAAGACTCACCCGTCGTTCCAGAGGAAAAGCAAATGTCTCTTGATCAGATCCAGGATGCCTTCGATCCACAACCAGAAGGGAAACGCTTTCTCGTTGGCATTTTGTGGCTACACAAAAGCAATGTTTGTCTTAGTGGAAACGCAAGCACATCATCTTATTGCACCACATGTGGCATTTTCTAAAGTGCCGTCCGATTCCTCCCGTTTGTCACCTTGCAGAACTTGTTCCAAGTAATTAGCCCGTCCGGGTTCCCCTGAGCTTTGGGACCTGCAGAAAGTCAGGCATCCTTCTCATCAACCCATGAAGACACGTGAGGATTGTTGACATGTTTTCATGCTTTGGCGTGAGTTACGGTGGCGGTTCTGACCCAGCAGCTTGTCGGCCAGCATGTTGAGCTGCTCCTGGCTCAGGCCTCGCTTGGTGACAGAAGAGAACTGCCAGCCCAGAACCTCAGAGAGTTCAGACCACTTGGCTGCCGGAGGAGACAGGAAGAACTGCAGGTTCTGGAAAGGGAGACAGACCAAAAGGAGCATTAGTCAACCACTGACGAAGCGTTCTGGCATGAAATGGCATGAAATTTCAGGATGAATGTTAAAATCCATGTCAACTTGTACAGTTGAACTTCATTTGACCTTCTTTCAACTTTCCTTGCTGCTTTCTTAACAAGAAGATGAACTGCAAAATTCACAAGAGTTGTTTGATGAATGAGGATTTCCAAGGAGCCTTTCTGTGACTCTTCCAGTTTCTCTCGAGCAACATGCTGATGACACTCTGTGACACTCTAAGCTCAGCGGCTACTTCCTATGTGAAGACTCCTATTTTGGAATAATCATGAGGCACCGTCAAAATGTTGAACATCGTAATCAACAGGACTGTTTCAAACCTACTGTAAAATCCCGTGGAAAATACGCCACTCCAAAACTTTTTTTTTCTCTGTATCCGTGTATTATACGGTAACCCGATGTGCTGGTATCCATTCCAGTCATCTGGTTGCATTTGTGCAAGTGCATGTTTTTAATGCCCCCATAACAACACTCGCACAATACAGTGCTGAAGCTTTACAAGCTCACGAAAGTTTACAAGCTTCTGAAAGGTGAAATGAAGTTCACCTAGTAGATTTTCTAATCATCCTGAAGTTCCAGCCCATGATGAGTTGCCTCGAACAGACTTGATTCCATACACGTGTCTGACTTAGTGGCCAATAACATTGGTGCTGATGCGCTCACCTTGGGCTCACTGGTCAACATGTTGTACCACAAGATGGAGGCCCAGCCGCTGGGCAGCTGACACACGTTGGAGATCACCACCACGGGCAGAGACAGCGCCTGCCACAGAGACAATCAGCAGTCATCTTCTTGGGCGGCACAAGCAACATCTCCACAACTCGCAGAGTCGCACCTCCAGCTTGATCTTGGTTCCGGACTGGTTGAGCTGCAGCTCCGTCTCAAAGCTCAGAGAGTGAAGCTCCTTTGTGACGATCAGCGGGACCTAGACACAGCAACACACCCGTGTCCGTATATTTTGCAGCCTGAGCAGAATGGTGCAAACCACAAAAAGAAGTAGCCATCGTACCTCACTGTTTCGGTTTCCTGCGACTTTCTGCTCTTTTAATTGCTAAAAGAGGGCAAGGGTACAGTTTTAGTAGACTTAGATAGTCAAGTCAAGTCCAACTTTATTGTCAAATGTGCAACACACAGCACAGATTAAATTTCTTCCCTATCAAACAGGAGCCGCTGCGGGTGCCCGTGGCGCCATTAAAAGAACAGTTAACATAAAATGACAAAATAATACAACACAACACATAAGACACAGACAGTCGTGCAATCGTAACCACTTTTCTTGCATCCACTTTGTTGTTTGAAGCACTTATAGAAGGGAATGTCCTGAAAATACTCGATTCAGAAAAGGTTTTTGATCTTGGACTTTAATGTGAAATTTCAGGGTGAACCTCAAATGTACAATAACCTTTCCAGGTGAACTGCTTTTTGACGTTCTCAACTTTGAATGCGTGTCTACTGGTTCGGTTTCTCAAGTTCAACTTTCTGTTTTCGAACAAGGAGCTGAATGGAAACATTCACAGTAGATGTTCCATGCATGAACATTTCTAAGAACATCTACTTCTATCCCTTCCTGTGACTCTTTCAGTCTATCTATGTTGTGACCTCTTGATGACTTTAAGACATTCAAAGCTCAATGGCCACTTCCTGTTTGAATTCTTGTAAAAAATTGCTTTTGCTTTTGGGTGGCCACTTCCTGTTTGAAGTCTTATGTTACTGGACGATTTCTTGGTGGCCACTCGGTTTCGTGATGTGAAAATTAGAGCTAGACTGATATGGATTCTATTGAGGTCGACACCAATTCTGATATATGGCAGAGTAAACTTCCGATAATCGATTAATTGGTGGATTATCTAAAAATATATATCATGAATAAAATAACTTAATTTTGTGGTTACTTGACAAGCTATGAATTACAGTAATCCCTCGTTTATTGCGGTTAATGGGGACCGAAACTACCCGCGATAGACGAAAATCCGCAAAGTAGCGAACCCCCCGTATAGGTATATGTACATGTGTATGAGTATTAATAACATTTATATTCATATTTATTTAAATTTAATGGTTATACATGCATGTTTGTAGTAATTAACATTACCTAATGCTATATACTAATATATTTAAACATGTATAAGTTAGGTTAGTGTATGAGTAACGAAATACAGTAAACACATACATGTAGTACTGTATATGTTGCTCTACGTGACTCGCTGTTGTTTTGCTGACTTTCACTGCCTCTCGCGGACCTTTTGCGGACTTTTTGCGGCATTTCGCATTTAAAAAAAAAAATTATGAATATGTTTGAGAAAATCTGCGATGCACCGAGGCCGTGATAGACGAACCGCGAAATAGCGAGGGATCACTGTACAGGCAAAACAGTTGACTGATTTACAAAACTTTATCCTTTAGGATTTAACAACAGACTGAAAAAGTGCCATTTCTGTGTGTTTTTTGAAAGTCATTATCTTTGCCTCAGTTTGTATGGGGTTAAAATGAAAAAAAAAAAAAAAAACGTGAATATTTTGACTGTTTTTTTAATGCTATTATCAGACCAATAAATTGGTTGAGCACCAGTTAATATCTGCTCCATGCTACTTGTGAGTGTTTTCATTGTGTGTAAATGTGAACAGCATGACAAAAAGGACTGCTTAAATACATATTGTAAGTAACTGAACCGGGAAATGTATTGGGCAATTCATGGATCAACACCTGCTGTGAATTTCAGAGGTTCAGCTCCTTGTTAGACAACAGCAACTTGTGGAGCAACTATTCGATGAAAGGGCCAAATGCCCCCAACTTTGGTGTGTCGCTCTTGCGTAACCTTATATTCAAATCTCACCAATTCAACTGTGAAATAAAACAAGACTTGCCAGATGTCTAAACTCTGCTGCCAAGCTGCCGTTCGACTCCTCCATGTTCATGACTTTGGTGTTTGTTCCCAAGATGTTGAACCTACGGAACCTAAACGACACAGGTGGATCTCTCACTGGCATTTGGCGTAACGGATGTACTTGACGTACTGCATGAACCAAGTGTTAGAAGTATGACATACCCTTTCTTGTCCGTCACATCTCTGAAAAGATCAAGATGGCACATTAATGGCAAGTTCTTACAAAGCATTGTTGTGCATGTGGCAGCATGAGACTGTACTTGTCAAAAAGCGTCTTGACTTTGAGCTGGTAGTTAAACTCCGGCAGCTTCACCAGGAACCTGAACAAACATAGGGGATGGCAAGAAAATGGGAGTATGGCATCAGTACAGTACGTATGTCTTGCTTAACGAATGCTTCGCTGAGCTGTTTCTTTTACCGCAGTTTGACGGTGAACTGAATGGCGGTTTTCAGCACCAGAGGCCTCTGAGGGTGGGTGGGCATGCAGGGCTGCCGCTCCACAACCAAAGCGCTGCTCACACACACAAAAAAATGACGCATCACCACATTGGATGAGGAACTGGTCAAGAGAGGATCACTGATGTTACTTGGAGAGGAGGGTCTTCAGCAGCTCCAGGGCTCGGACCTCCAGGAAGTCTTTCTTCAAGGTGATGGGGTCACTTTCGTATGTGAACTTCTGCTCCAGCTCTTGCAGCTTCTTCAGATGCTGGCGAAACTGTTGAAGAGTCTCTGCGACTGTGGTGAACCTGCAGGAGACCGCGACTTGCTGGTCAGAGCCATCGCTTGGTCACTTGTTTACTTTGTGGTGCAAGCTAAATTTTGAGCTTCACATATGCTGCCATGTGAGTAAAATTGGGGGGCAGCCACACTCACCGACAAACTTTTGACTATTTATTGAACAGGATAAGCCGCCAAACACAGAAATAAAAAATGAAAACACTTACAAGAACCATGGAGCATATATTAACAAGACTCCATCAATTGTCCAGCTGATTTTATTGGCCGTTTTTAGCTTTTCACATTTTTTTTGGCTGATATTTACTGTTTGTTTGTTTGTTTGTTTGTTTGTTTTTACACATTAACACATCACAATATAATACAAAGATAATGACATTCAAACACTCTTCCCATCCCATTTCCCGCCCCACAAAAATCGGCAAAACAAATCAGCCATTTTTTGCCAATTTTTCACTCTGTTATAAAGTTCAACAAATCCTAAAGGACAAAGTCATCTGAAACTGTAATTCATACTTTTATTGTTGTAATCATTAAGGGACCAAAAAATGTTATTTTATTCATTGTATTATTTGTTTCTAATGAATTCTTAACTCAAATTCATAAATTCATTTCTACTTAATCAGGCTTATTTTATTCTGCCAAATATGGCACTGGCCCTGCGATTCGCCGGCAACCGGTTTAGGGTGTACCCCGCCTACTGCCCACAGACGGCTGGGATAGGCTTCACTAGAAAATGGATGGATAGATTGCATTGGCCTAAAAAAAAAGTCCCTGTCGGTGAGGCCCTAATATAAACATGTTATCAGAATTTTATTCTGCCAAGTACTGAAATCGGCATCAGAAACCTCACATCGTCCTCTAAACACACACTGAAGTTGGAACACATAATTTCTATTTCAGTTCATTTCAATGACGAATATCTCCAGTATTTGATCTGTGGGTTAGTCCTGGAATGAATCAGAGTGCGAAGTCAACGTAACCACGTAGAGCCGGTACATTTGAGATTACGCCGGCGCTCACCAGTTCTGCAGCTGATCCAGGCAGGCGTTGGGCGGGCCGCCGATGCAGGCAATCTGCTGCCGCCGCTTCCACTCGGGCAGCTCCTCGGAGATCAGGTCCGACAGCAACGCTTGCGTCACATTCAGGAGCTCCGACAGCTGGAGCATCACGTCCTGATTACACAGAGGTTGACGTGACTTTTCTTTTACTGTCACTCGAAATCTCACTTTGATCACATGCTTAACAAAGCATTCCATTTCGACAGATTTCAGAAATTAGTTTTTGTCTGTAGTATTGAACAGACGGTGTTTCTTTTGATTTCGCACGACATACGTGGTTGGGGCCGACATTGTCGCGTGGTATCAAATTTGCCTGCATCGATCCAAGGATGAACCAACCTGACGCTTGGTTTTCAGATCCAAACACATCCGGGTGATGACCATCTTCTCCCTCTCCACTTCCTTTGGCCCCACATCGTTCAGTTCGTTCTCTACACAAGCACCCAAGCCCTCATGTCAGATCCACTCATGCGACCTTTACGTCTCTTAGCCTTTTAGACTGGCATGGTCACCTCTGTTCCTCAGCGTGTTGAACTTGAAGTCGTATTCATCTTGCTGATCCTCCAGATTTTTTATGGTCTGATCTGCCACCTGAGACACAAATTTGTTAAGAATATTGGAAACATCCGCAAAGTCAAACCTGAAGCGGAGCGCATGAAATATGGTCAATGTATCACCTGAGCTCTCTCCCGCATCTCCTTCACTTTGCCGCCCAATTTCTGTTTCTCCACCACCATGGCGGTCGCCATTCCCTCACCCTCCTGCAATTTTTACATTTCGGTTTTAACTTGACATCTGGAAGTGTTTTTAAGACATCAATCCAAAGCCATCCTTCCAATAGTTTTGTTGAAAGTACAAGGGCAGTTTTACCATGGAGCTCCTCGCGCACGCAAGGATCATGCGCTCATCCTTTAGGTTCTTTGAAATGATCATGGCCATGTGCACTGGGTCATCCTGGAATCGATCCTGGAAAATAAGTTTATCAATGAATCGAACAGAATGAAAGAGTTTAGCTTCATTGTCACTTTAAGGAAATTTAGAGTGCCCGACCATTTGTGAAAATAAAATCATGCAGAAGTAAACAATAATAAATAACAAATACAACCCCAAATGTCAGGTATAAAGAACATACAATCAAACATTCATCTGTTACAATTCAAGTTAAATCAAATTTGCACAAACCTCTAAACTATCATGGCAATGATTTGAAATAGCACAGAAGGTGAACGCCAATACGACGTACTTTAGTTGGATCAAAAGGTGATTTACATTTATTCAGATTTTTTTTCAAAAAGGAAAATTCATATTGCTTGCAGAAGTGAATGCTGAAAGTTTACATTGGGTAATAAATTCATAATTCATTGCACTTAGAATGTGTGTGTGGATAACTTCAAATGGTATAACATTATATATAGCTTCCAAAATAATAGACAACATGGTGTGGACCTATTTAACTGACTATGATGCGGATAGATCTGGTGAGTGGTAAGCTGCTGCTAATGCAGTCAGGCGAACAGAAAAGTCAAGCCAGATTTTTTTTGTACCTCTTAATAACTCGTCTTGGCTATTTTAATGACCTCGTTGTTCATTTTGTTTGTAGCATCACCTTCATTTTGATGTAAACCGGAATAACATTGACAGGAGCAAGTTTTTGTAGTGAACAATGGAGGAACAAGAAGTGCATCATGCTTAGTTAATTACTGTACGAAGAGTTGGGAGTGGGGGGGGGGGGGAAGCACAGCTCAGTCTGACCTGCAGGTTCCTCTTAATCTTACGGCAGTTGTGTTGCTGTAGGAAGTTGTTCTCCAGAGCAAAGCGGCTGTGTTGGTCATCCAGCTGGGATAGGAGTTCATGAAATCGCACGATGGCTAATGATTCTTGACCTGCCACCAAGTCCCTGAGGATGCCCACACAATACAGGAGATGTGCTGATCAGTACTACAACTCAATATACATTATCATATTAGGTGGTAATATTTGTTACATGAAAGGTTATTCATTTACTCCCAACAGCCCATTTGTTCCTCTTCGCTGCCCTTCTCCTGGCACATGCGGATGGCAGATTTTTCTGGGGCCAATCAGATTTCAGTGGCCAAGTCAATGTAACCTGCCCAGAGCCTTCACAATTAGGAGTGCTGCTTCATGCAACTTCAACTATATTAGCAACGTCCGTTAGGATTTCAAATTCTTTCTCACTTGGCCCGAGCGCTGGCCCTCGATGATGACAGCATTTTGTCTTCTGCCTGATCGGTCAGAGTAAAACTTGTTACAGCCTACTTGGACTTGGCATAACACATCTGTAGCGATCTATACAATTCAATACATTTTCATAATCAGCATCTCTGTGAGTAGGATGTACAATAAATCCTGCATTCTTGCACATCCCTGGATTCACCGATTCTTTTTCAATGTTTTGTAAAATATTTGGTTAATATTTTATTCTATTTTTTGGGAGGGGAGGGGCAACACTGTTCTTCGTGGAAAAGGCTTAATGGTGGTATAGCCATAATTATTCAAAACTTTTGGGGGTATTTTTTTACTCAATTGAGTGGGCAGATTGCAGATTTTCACAAAAAAAAAAAAAACAACTCCAAATAGCAGGGGTCTACTCTATTTGTATTCTTAATATTTTTGCCATATTATTATTTAAATATTTTGAACCGCTCCAGATGATGTACATTGCTTGTTTTTGCATAATACTGATGATTTCTAGAATTGCAATGTGATAGTGGTAGGAGGCCCAGGAACCAAAAACCTCAAACTCAATACAGCAATGCCTTGAGATACAAGTTGAATTTATTTCTGTGACCACATTCTTAACTCAAAACACTCATATCTGAAATTATTGCAAATTGAAATAAATGGAAATGTCATTTACAGTATCTGTTGCAGCCTCCCACAATAAGTGAACAAAAATGTGTATAACCTCTTTGCTTTTATTCACTTAGTTGTGCTTTGTGATGTGTTTCTTATTTTAGGAAAATAGCACTCAACAACACTGTACTTCATAAAAACATGACATTGTAACATATTTGGAAAGAATTTAAAAATGGTGCGCATCATGATATTGCATGGTGATTGTGCAGCCTTCTGGTGTGTCCTGGTTGTCAACATTGGAGCAGGATATTACAGACTTATTGTACCTATGGCCAAGAATATATGCCTGTGAGCATTTATATATTGTCTGTCTACATGTGTTGCTGTGTTCAAATATCTATTACTTAAAGGGTTATAACCAGTGGCGGGCCGTGCATTTCAACCTTAGGCCTTCAGTAACGTCACATACATGAACACAATATAGGCTCGTCAAGCAGCACTTAATTTCAGGAGCATTTAAAACCATCAAGTATGCATTCACAATTAAGAGCAGGAAACTAAATTTATAGATATTGTCAAAAATAAAAAAGATGATTTAAAAATACTAAATAAAATGCCACCCAAATTACGCTGTGTGATCTTAAACAAGCCTGTCCAATAAATTGCGCAATGTCGCAGTTTCATATAAGACACCAACCAAACAATAACAAAACAAACTATTCTTTGAAAATAAAGTTAACAGATCATTTGCATTTTGAGAATCGGCTATACAACAGCAAATAACTGAAAATGTTGAGCAGCTGAGATTGAACGAACTTTAGTGCACGAAGGTGACTACAATGCGCCATTATAAATTGCAGGTGAGCAGAATTATTTGATACATTTTTGTATCTTTGTCATTTTATTTCATTGCCATTAATTTAATACTAAAATTCATTGACTCACCAATGTAGTGCCTGTTCACTGAGCTACAGATCGACGCGAGTGTCCCCAAACGTTTTTAAACGCACCGTAGCTTGTAAGTGCACAGCCGTGCTCTGATGTTTCCTTGCTGCCTTGGTAAAACAACTTAAATTGGTAAATCCAGTGTGGCTCCAAACACCAAATTGGTCAGTTGCAAACAACAGGCATTCCCAGCAGTACAATTTGCAG
>CAAKHF010019802.1:17990-45564 GCA_901007745.1 Hippocampus kuda | reverse complement strand
AAAAGTGTCATCCTCGGTTTTTTTTTTTTTTTTTTTTTTGACTAAGATTTATAAACATCCAACCTATTTTTCCCCCTGCACAACTAATGTCACTTTTGGCCTACGAGCACGACCTTGAAATGGATATCAAGGATATGGATTGAATGCTCAAACAGCTCAATTGAAAGCCGTTTGAGCATTTAATCGGTCTTCTTGATATCTAGTAAGTGGTTGTACTAGTAGGCAAAAAAGTGGAAGTAGTTGCGAGAAAAAGCTACTAGTGAGACACGTTTGCTTTACTTGTACAAGTGTGCTACATGTTCTTCCCGCTTCCCGTGTAGACAAGCAAACTAGTGCATGGACATCTTGACTTCCATCATAAATTGGCACTAGTAGCCCAAAAATGGCACTGCTAGTAGAATAAACATTACTACTGAGAGTTGTTCTACTAGTGAACTCGCTGATTTATCTGACCAGCGAAGACAAAGAGCATACGTGTTTTGTGGACCTTTTATCTGGAAATCAAGGATATGGAATGCATGCTTGGCATCCATCTTACGTTAGCACTAGCAGGCCAAAAATGGCTCATGTAGTGGGGAAGAAAATATGTTACTTAGTAAGACAAATGTGCGCAGAACAAGTTTGATGTGTTTGACATTGGTGAGGAAATGAAATTAAAGTTGTGTGTGACAGCGACAACACGTCGAGTGTGTGGGCTGCATGTTGTTGAGCGGGGAAAGCTCCGCCCTGATGTGGAGTGGCACCAGAGGGCGTGTCCTCAGGCCACCACGCTGCCAGCCGCTCGGCCAATCGGCTGCCGGCAAGCTGCAGCATGTTAAGGTGGAACTGGCTGAGGGAGTTCAGATGTCAGGAAGTGTCAATCACTGCAGCCGCTATGTGAATGCTGGGATCTTGCACATCAAATTCAGATGTTTTGTTGTTTTTTTTTTTGCTATTTCAGGTTTTCCACATTTTTAAATCAAACCATTCAAGCATTTTTGGGGGGGATTAGTTATCAGGTCACTTCATTTCGTGAACACGCTAGAAGGGTTCAACCCATGAACCAACTTCCCACCTTTTCAACATTAAAATTCCCAAATGAATTTGATATTCGTCACCCAAAGGCGACATTTGCAGACATTTGACAGTTACTTCTTTCCACATTTCTTGATCGATTCAAACCGTTCCAACTTCAAAATGTTCCCCAAATTCACGAGGTTAGGGATTGTATTTCGCACAATGCAAAAAATCAGCTTTCCCACAATTTCACGTTTGCACCACAAAATTAAAAAAATAAAAATAAATAGGAAGAATATTCTAACCGCCTCCTTCCACATTCCTCGACCCTTGGAAAACCATTCAAATATGAACCTGTTTGTTTATTCAGGACTTATGCAGAACTCATTCTCCAGAACTCTTCCTTACATTTTTTTTCAGTGCATCATTGCTTCTTTTTCACAATGTGATCACCAAAATCAGGAGAAATGTTGACATGTATACCCCGACTTTTCAGCAACTCTTTCTCACATTTGCCCCCCTTTTCCGCCGATATTTGTGCCCCGTTGCAGGCGGCATCGCCGGCGGCATCGAGATCTGCATCACCTTCCCCACCGAGTACGTCAAGACGCAGCTGCAGCTGGACGAGAAGGCCAACCCGCCCAAGTACAAAGGCATCGGTCAGTGCAGACGCTTTTGCACGCTGGCCTCCTGTTTCCCCGGGCGATGCTCACATTTGCTGTTTTATCTATTTATTTATTTTCATGTTGGTGGCTCAGGCGACTGCGTCAAGCAGACGGTCAACGGGCATGGCGTCAGGGGTCTTTATCGCGGTCTCAGCTCGCTGCTCTACGGCTCCATTCCCAAAGCCGCCGTCAGGTACGCGTCCAAATGGCAATCGTCCGTTGAGTCCTCCATCGCGTAGTCATGACAAATTGAGGCAAGTTGATTCACGTTTGGTCTCAAATGAGGAAGTGACTGAAGATCGTCCGATGAAAGGATTTTTTTTCCATTCTTTTTTTTTTCCCCCCAGACTAAAAACTGCTTTTCATTGGATAGTATGCCAAAAAATATTTAATATATATAAAATTTAATTCTTGATTAAAAAAGCTATTTGTTACAAAAAATAATGAAATACAGAAATAATTTCAAAATGACAGGAATCTTTTTTTTAAAATACAGAAACTATGATTAAAATACAGCGTTGATTACAACAAAAATAATGATGGAAAAATACAGAAAGAATGATTAAAAATTTCAGCATTAAGCAATACAGAACAAGAGATTGAAATTCAGACACAGAAATAAGGATTAAGAAATTGAGATTAAAATACAGAAGTCGTTATTTAAAAAAAAAAACATAAAAATACAGACATGACTAAAACAAAACTCAAGACAGAAATACAGATAAAAGATTAAAAAGACAAAAGGAATGATGGAATACAGAAATAATGATTCAGGATACAGAAATCAGCATTAACACGGAAATACTGGCAGAAAATGGAGAAAGAGAAGAATTTTAGAAATGACAATTAGAAATATTAACTGCAAAAATAATGTTAAAAAATAAAGTAATTATAAAATAACAGGAATAATGATCAAAACAAATAAATGTGATGGCTAAAGAAATGATTAAAAATGAAGAAATGGTGACCAAAAAAAACACCCCACATGAATAATGAGATAAGTAGACATAACAACACAATAAAACGATACAAATTTAAAAAGAAGATTTAAAAAATGTATTTTAATCATACTCTTAATTCAAAACGTTTACCGGCAGTGGAAACAGACACTGCCAGTTTATTGGCGCGTTTGAAGTTGCACTGAAATGGAGAACCTGCCATCCATTTTCCCGCCAGGTTCGGCGTCTTTGAGTTCCTGAGCAACAAGATGCGCGACCAGAGCGGCAAGCTGGACAGCAAGCGCGGCTTCCTGTGCGGCCTGGGCGCCGGCGTGGCTGAGGCCGTGCTGGTCGTGTGTCCCATGGAGACCGTCAAGGTTACGCATCGCCGCCGGTGCCGCTCATGCACACGTGCTGTGCGCTTATTTTTCCGTTTGCCTCTCAGGTCAAATTCATCCACGACCAGACGTCAGCCAATCCCAAGTACAAGGGATTCTTTCATGGCGTGCGCGAGATCATCAGAACTCAAGGTGAGAGAACAACAAAGCCGCACTAGTCAAGACCGCTTCATAAAAATGCAGAAATAAAAACACGTGTGAAAGTGAATATGATAGGGGGGGAAAAATTTAAATTCAAACTGTCTTGACTGGAGGTGCTGTTGCCGTTTTTTTTTCTTCTCCGCTTTGTTGCTTGACCTTTGTGGATTCCGCGCAGGTCTTGGAGGAACATACCAAGGTTTGACGGCCACCATTCTCAAACAAGGCTCCAACCAGGCCATCCGCTTCTATGTCATGACCTCGCTCAGGAACTGGTACAAAGGTATAAACCGCCCATCCGGAGCCACATGCTGCTTCACCAGTGAGACAAATGCATTGGTCACTTCATTTCATGACCACGCTAGAAGGGTCCAACCCATTAACCAGACCCTATTCGCTTTTTTAGAATCGGCACAAAATCAGCCAATTTTTATTTTGGTGCATATTTATGGCGATGTCCGCTCCTAAGCATGCTGCAGTTCTATTGGTTGTTCTTCGCGTAGGATAAAGAATACATGCCTGCGAGTATTCGTATCCTCTACAAGGGTTGCTCCACAGCTTGTGTTAAAATATCCATTGCTTATAGGGTTTTAACTACTGTAGCACCGAGGCTAGTTTCATTAGCTTGCGTATGCCGTTTTACATTGTTTGTTAGCATTAAGCTAAACAGACATTCCCAAGACAAAATTATTATGGTGTGTCAATAAACTGCTTGAACACTGTTGCTTGCCGTGAAGTGAGTTGAGTTCGCTGCCACCATACTGTTCTCGTATCTCAAAATTTTTTAAAATTGTCCAAACCACGGCTTGTATCTCAAAAAACTCAAGGCTCCAATGTACAGTATTATCTTATCACAAAACTAGTGTTATTGAGTGTTATTGTTTGCTTTTATACGATCAAGGCGACAACCCAAACAAATCCATTAACCCGTTGATAACGGGAATGTTCGGAGCAGTCGCCGGAGCGGCCAGTGTGTTCGGAAACACGCCGCTGGATGTGGTCAAAACTCGAATGCAGGTGGGTTTATTAATTTGTTGACTTCTTGACTGCTTGGCAAAATGTAAACATGTCACTATAGGCTTACTGTGCGTCAACAGGGCCTGGAAGCGCACAAGTACAAAGGCACCCTGGACTGCGCCATCAAAATCATGAAGCATGAGGGGCCCAAGGCGTAAGTGGGACACTTGTGCATTTAGACCAGTTAGTTATGCTAGTGCCAGCTAAGATTTTGCCATGGGTTGATTGATCAAAATGTTTTGTATTTTAAAGGTAGCAAATAGAGTAAGCTGTGACACGATGAGACGCAATTTTTTTCTATGGAAAAAAAATAGTAACAGTTGACTTCAGGCATACCAGCATATGAATCGTAGTTACTTTTGAAAAACTAGTTGGATGTTTCATCGGCACATTGTGATGTGTGATGTATTGCACCATTACACAGTTGTTGCTAGACTGCTTCATCG
The DNA here is from genome assembly GCA_901007745.1 of Hippocampus kuda. Taxonomy (NCBI): domain Eukaryota; kingdom Metazoa; phylum Chordata; class Actinopteri; order Syngnathiformes; family Syngnathidae; genus Hippocampus; species Hippocampus kuda. The sequence continues at coordinate 40,966 of CAAKHF010019802.1, read as the reverse complement.
TATAAACGAAACAGTGGGACACCTCAGGATACCGTCTTAGGTCCACCTATGTGATTTATAAACAAATACATTGCACAAATATTAGCTCATAGGCATTGTTGACTATTTTTACTGTACTTGTCCAGGTTCTACAAAGGCACCGTACCTCGTCTGGGTCGGGTGTGCTTGGACGTGGCCATCGTCTTCATCATCTACGAGGAGGTGGTGAAGATTCTCAACATAGTTTGGAAGACAGACTGACACAGACGAACACTTCTGGACTGTCCTAAACCGGTTTCCTCCAGTTCTTAGTTCTTCCTATGTCTACCTCTGAGTTATCAGAGGCGTGCAAATGAAAAGTCATGGTTGGCTTTGTGATTTTATTTAGACTATAATGAGGTGCAGCGTTGTCAGGAAAAGGGCTGGAACTTGCTGACCGTGTTGAAATGTGGAAGTGACTCAGGAAGGGAGGTTAAGCATCGGAACGAAAAACAGCACAGCAACAACTTTCTCTTAATTAGAGGAAAGAAGGTGACACATTAAATGACCACAAAATGATACTTGAATATTTTAGAGTCCTCTTACGGATGCAATGACATAGATTTTCTTTACAAATGAGATGTGATGGAAAGGATTCAGCCTTGAAGTGCCTATTAGTTGTCAGTTATGAGTTTTTTTTCCTAAGTTACATGAATCTAGTCAGCATCATGTTTTTTTTTCCTTTTTAGAACAATTAAAAAAGGAATTCCACTTATAGTGCCTTCTATGCCATTCCACAGAAGCTGGGTGCCTTTAAGAGTTTATATCAGATTAACTTTATGATACTAATTGCCTTTTTCTGTCCTGATGTCCAATGTGCCATATCAGAGTTTGTGGGTGCGTTTACGCGCGGTGCACTTGCTAGTTAAGATGTTTACTTGATGATCTCAGCGCCAGCCTGGCCTTCATATACATGCCTTGATCATGACTTCTGTATTCCATTACACAGGGGTTCTTAAACGTTTTGGGTCCAGGGACCCCTGACAGCGAAGCCATCTTGTGGTAGATTGGTTTGAACTATGGCGAGGAGACTTTGATTTGCCGCTATCTACAGCAGGGGTGCCAAGTCCGCTCCGTGAGATGCCGATCCAGCCTGTTTCAAATGTTTCCTTCTTCCAACATACCCGATTCAAATGATCAGGATCATTATTGGGTTTCTCAGAACTTCAAGGACCAGACTTGTGCACCCCTGATCGATTGGCAATGCCACAGTGTTTTGCTTGGCGGGGTCAATTATTCGCTTCATTCTCATAGTACTCTTTTATTCTGGAAAAGTGACCTAGACTCTCTAAATATTTGGTGCTATAATATATTCTCTTAACAATATGCCTTTAAAAAATCATTAATGTAGGGATGTCCATTCTTGCAATGGTTTAAAAAATATGACAGCACTTTGCGGATTATCATGACCAAAATGTCTGAGAGTTGATGAATACATAAAAAAAAAAAAACACAGACAATTTTTCGCAAGCGCCGGTCCTCATATGTAACGTTGGACCATAGCTTGTTGCAAAAATTTTTGCGAACACCCAGGAGTCCAGACACCCCAGTTTGAGAACCCCTGTCTTAACAGATGCTGACATCATAGTATCATTCCTGTGCCTTAAGTCTTTTTACTGGTTATACTGTGACTGTTGACAAATAAAATTGGCTGAAATTCGAACGATTGCTTCATGTTGGCCTGTTTTTTTTTTTGTTGTTTTGGTTTTTTTTATTTATTTTATTTTTTTGTGCGTGACCTTGCTTGGCGCTTTTTGGACCTACTCGTTCGCCGTATTTGTCGGCGCGTCATTTTGCTTGGGCCAAAATGCAAAAGATGGTACCGCTGCCCTTCGTGTTGCTGCCGATTTAACCTTGGGGAGTGCCAGCATGACTCTCCGCGGAGAAGGGAGCCGGGGCTTCTACTTCAACACCGTCCTGTCGCTGGCTCGCTCGCTGGCGGCTCACCGGCAGGCGCCGCTCGACAAGGTTAGCACGACGTTTAGCCTCCATGCTAACTGAACACAAAGTGGGCTCGAGGGCGGCCCCGACTTCAACTTGTCTCTTTTGAATTTGAATTTTGCCTCATTAAGTTCTGACCATTTAATGGGTAGGTTTATTGGAGACGAGTCAGGTCTTAGGTGACTGAATGAAGCCGTAGTCATAAACTGAAGTCGAATAATGACAGTCCATAATCCACCACCTACATCTGTCACCTTCATACGGATTTCGCTCCCAGATTGATTGACATAACCAGCGTTGTCAGACAGGTCCTCTAAAGACGATTCCGCTGTGTAGAATTTGTTTTCCAGTTAGAAATACTTAGAAAGTTATGACTGTAAAACCGTTGAAATTGCAGCAATTTCTACCCAACGTGAAGTCAGTCAATGGTGGTCAATTAGAATGTAGGTGTGACCTTTTCTGTTCAATCCGACTTTCAAACTTTTATAACTTTCTCAATCCTATTTTCATAACACCGTTATTGGAAAGCTTTATAACACAGAACCAGACAACATCGAGGAACCTGAACCCCAAAAGAGGATGAGTGTTTGCATCAGGATAGCGATCCAAAACACAGAAGCAAATCACAAATTTTGCTTTGTCCTTTTTAAATTATTCTAGTAACCTCTGCAGATTACATGATGAACCGGCAGGCATCAAATGTTGTCCTCCCGTGCATTATATGTTATACTGGCAGGTGCAGAAGTTACAATGCATGTGTCCCGTGGACGTGCGAGGAGTGTTCCAGCTAGACGAGAGGCGGCGGGACGGCGTGCTGGCCCTCGGGATTTTCCTGGTGGAATCCAACCTGCAGGTGAGCACTACACTGACACTATCAGGACGGCCGCTCACTTTTTTGGAATCTCAAAGTGGCCCTGCCATTGCAGCACAAAGATGCCATCGTGCCCTACCTTTTGGGACTGCTCAGAGGACTTCCAAGAGTTCAGTGGATTGAGGAGAGCTCGGAACGCAAAGGACCAGGTAAAACCAGAAAAGTAGTCACTGGCTGGCACTTTTTTTCCACATTTGGTTGTGTTCCAGCCTCATTTCCATATCGGCTTCAATGCGCTGCACTTAACCACGTGATGATTTCCTATAGGGACGCTTCCCATTGCCGAGAATTTCAGCTTTTGTCTCGTGACGCTGCTGTCGGATGTTGCCCAGCGAGATGAAACGTTGCGTGGACAGGTCTGTGTGTGTGTGTGTGTGTGTGTGTGCGTGTCAACATTTATATACCTGTGTGCAAGTGTTGTCAAAGCAGTGTGATGGTGTTACTGTTACATCAGATTCTGGAGACCATCATGGATGTCATGCAAGTCCTGCAAGAGCTGTGCGAGAACCCCCAGTCTCACGATAAAGGTGGGTCACGCGCCTCCTCCATCCTCAGCCAGGTGCAGGCCTCCATTAAACTCACTTTCCATTTTGCTTTCAGGTCCCAACTACGTAGATTACACGTGCCGCTACACGGTCCCCGCGCTGCTGGGCGTGGCGCGAGCTTTCGGCCGCTACAGCAACACGGACGAGCCGCTGCTGTCCAAGCTGTTCCCGCGGCCGGCCGCGCCCCCCGTGACGGCGGCGGACGACAGCGATGCCGCACGGCGACGCTCCTTCAACGACTTCCGCTCCATCCTGCCCAGCTCCTTCCTCACCGTGTGCCCGGGTGACACCCTGAGACCCGTGTCCTCCGTATCTCAACAGGTATACACTGAGCTAAGGAAACAAAGCATTTCAACGACAAATGTATTACTTGATTCAAGAAAAATGATTTCCTAATAAACCAGGAAAATTTGACTTGACAAGATATGTTAAAACAAGTACGATAGCTAGCTAGGTGGCTAGCAAGCTGGTAAGCTTACAATGTCAGTAGCATGGCCTCGCTATAAAAGACAGCGGACATGTTCTCACACTCATTCAATCATTTGCTTACAGGCCAGTCCAGAGAGGACCAGGCTGACCCCGAGCTCCCCGGCAGACCCCTCAGCACCATACTTTGAAGGTGAAGTTTCCAGTCGTCACCTTAATACAATTCACGCCCATGCGTAATTGACCCAAAACCGAACTGCTGTCCAGGCTCGTACCTTCCCGACGGAAGCTCAGTAGACCCGGACTACTACTTTTCCACCATCAGCTCTAGCTTCTCCGCTTCACCTCTCTTCACCGGCAGCAGCTGCGGGGAGTTTCGCGTGCCCCTGGACACGCTCAGGCAGCTTCTGCGCATGGTCCGTGAAGCCGCACACACACACACACACACACACACACACACACACACACACACACACACGTGCTTATTCGCCATCTGAACACGTCACACTGTCGTTGTCTTCACCAGGTTGAAGACATCGTCTCAGAGTCGTTTTTGAAGTCACTGGATGACACCTTGGCAGAACTGTTGGAGGTAAGACTGTGGCTTCACTCTTCAAAACATGAGTACAGTGGACTCTTGCTCTTCGTCGGGGGGATCAAGAAACAAGACAGCCCCCTAAAAATCCTTGTCTTATTTATAAACGCCAACTAGATTCATATCAACTTCTGAAGCAACTAACCTGGCTTACATGCACACACACGTAATTTTAGCACTCTATCCCAATCAATATTATGGAGCAGTCTCATTTCAAGTGGTTAAACCTCTCTCGGGCCTAAGGCCTAACAGGTCCCTATTGTCAACCTTGGGGTGCAAGGCTGCAGTGTTTGAATCAATGCAATCACTTTTATGATCTCTTCCCAGTCCAATCCTGGTCTTCATGTGTACTACAAAACCTTCAGTGACCCTCTCTATGTGGCCATATTCAAAATGCTCCGAGACACCTTGTACAACCTGAAAGGTCCGTCGTGGTCTTCCTTTTTTTTTTTTTTTTTTGCCTTTTCCTTCAACTCACCCGCTTTTCGCCCCCTCCTCCGCGAGTAGACCTCCAAACGGATTTCGTGAAGGAGGTGCACGACTTTGTGCTGGAGCAATTCAGCAGCAGCCAGTCGGAGCTGCAGAGAATCTTGCACGACGTGGAGTACCTCCAGAGTGAGCTGAGCCCGCTCAAGCTGCGCTGCCAGGCCAACGCCGCCTGCGTGGACCTCATGGTGTGGGCCGTCACAGAGGAGCAGGGTGAGAAGCCTCCGTCACCGGCCGGCCCCGCGCTAACGCGGCGGCACGCGACCTCATTTTGTTTCTCTCTCAACACTGCCCGCAGGAGCTGAAAATCTTTGCAGCAAGCTGTCGGAGAAGCTGCAGTCCAAGACCTCCAGTAAAGTCATCATCGCCCATATGCCCCTCCTCATTTGCTGCCTGCAGGTAACGAGCCCCTATCTATCTCTCTCTCTCTCTCTTTCTTTCTTTCTTTCTTTCTTCTTTTTTTTTTGGCGCTTGTGGCTTAAGACATTTTACGAATTTACCGTATTGGCCCGAATATAAGACGGCCCTGATTATAAGACGACCCCCTCTTTTTCAAGACTCAAGTTTGAAAAAAGACTTTTTGAACACCAAATTAATTTTTGTACAGAAAATAATAACAGTACATCTGAAACAAATGATTCTAACAATGTATTTGAGAGAAAAAGCATGTTATTTTGACTCATTCAAATCTTAATATCTGAACATTTAAATATGTAAACTAAAGTGGAATCACATTCGTAAATTAATGGCTTCTGGTTTTTGAAATGTATATTAAATCATAACTTCTCCTCAGCTGGCGGTTAACCTGGCCGATCTTCGACCCATTTTTCTCCAGATTGTCGCTACGTTTCTCCATTTTCTGTTATCTCTTCTATTATTTTCTTCTCTTTTCTTTCTTACTGCTATTTTTTATTTTTCTTCTTCGTGCTACCGCTATTTTTTATTTTTATTCTTCGTGACAGGGGTTCACTTTGGCCTGGGGAATCAAGTTCAGCATTCGCTTCAATGATATCTGTCGCCATCTAGCGTCGTGAATGGGTATAATGTCTAGACCCCGAATATAAGACGACCCCCACTTTTTTAATGCAAAAAAACACCGTCTTATATTCGGGCCAATACGGTATTATGTCGGTGACGATGGACACGCATTTGGTTTTGTGACGTATGAAAAGGCTTTTTTCACACTGGGGTCTTGACACGACTTTGAACTCGAGCAAGTTGCTGTTATTTGGATTTCCTGAAAAGTTGTCATTCAGCAAGCCGAGAATTCCGCCCGACAGCGACGACGTGATCTTGGCGTTTTTGTGCGTGTGCAGGGCTTGGGTCGCCTGTGCGAGCGCTTCCCGGTGGTCGCCCACTCGGTCACCACGTCGCTGAGGGACTTCCTGGTGGTGCCCTCCCCGGTCCTGGTCAAGCTGTACAAGTACCACAGCCAGTGCACTCCCGGTGAGCCTCGCCACCTTTCTCGTTGCCACGTTCTTGCGGCTCGCCACTAAAACTGGACGTTCCGCCTCTCTGTCTTGATTCCTCAAGGAGGCGGCGAGATCAAGATCCACGTGACCAACGAGCATTCCCAGTCCACCGTCAGCGCCAACTCGGGAAGCAAGAAGAGCCAACCTTCCATGTACGAACAGCTGAGAGACATCTCCATCGATAACATCTGCAGGTGAGGTGGGATACACACGTGCTGTACACTCTGGCACGTCCAAAGCAGGCGCTCACTGTAATTTCTTGAGAATCTCGCACATTTTTCCATCACAAATCATGTGCGAAATCTACATGAGTACACGCAAATGAAGACAATTTCCCCTGCAGGTGTCTGAAGGCAGGGCTGACTATGGATAACGTCATCGTGGAAGCCTTCCTGGCCAGCCTGTCCAATCGTCTCTACATCTCCCAGGAGAATGACAAGTAAAAAAAAAATAAAAAATCGGATCTGCTTGATGCGCTGTTGGCAAAAGATCCAAACGCTCTCTGTCCCATGTCGCTCAGGGACGCCCACCTCATCCCGGACCACACCATCCGGGCTCTGGGCCACATCGCCGTGGCGCTTCGGGACACCCCCCGCGTGATGGAGCCCATCCTGCAGATCCTGCAGCAGAAGTTTTGCCAGCCGCCGTCGCAGCTGGACGTGCTCATCATCGACCAGCTGGGCTGCATGGTCATCACGGGCAACGCAAGTGTCTCCGCTAAAAGTCGCGGTGGCGCTTTGGGTTGCTTCTTTCACTAACATGTTGCCGTGGTGTGTGTGTGTGTGTCTGCAGCAATACATCTACCAGGAAGTGTGGAATTTGTTTCAGCAAATCAGTGTCAAGGCCAGCTCCATGGTCTATTCCACCAAGGACTACAAAGACCACGGATACAGGTTGGCTTAGTTTGATTGTTGCACGTTATAGGGATGCACCTATAACGCTTCGTTTTTTTCCCGGAGTGAGTACAAATACTAGGATACACACCGATACTGATTACTGATACTTGATGATCACATTATGTTAATTATTAGGGATGCCCAGTGCTGCTTTTTTTTTCTAACCGACACCCGCATGAGTATTCTCTCTTTGAGTACTCACACATACTAAGTACGGATACCTCTCGTACTATTGATATGTAATATTTCATTTGAACACAATGAGACAAAAAATTGTGAGCAAAGACCTTGCCTTCTGAAGCAGATGATTCGCTGAAGTGTTACACTGCCGCAGTATAACGCCAACTGCTGCTGAGGAGGACTTTGTGTCCGATTTTTTTTTTTTTTTATGTGTCTGGTATCGGTGGCTGGTATCAGCAGCTTAAAATAAGGCTGGTATCAGTATCGTTGCTTCTCACAAGGTTATTTCAGATTTTTTTTTTTCTATCGTTTGGGTTTCCTAAATGCCTTTGCAACCCCCCTCCCCTCCCTCCGCCTCACTGACCCCCTGGGGTCTGAAGAGCCCAGTTTGACAACCACTTGCTGACGTTGGCTCGAATGAAATGGATCTTACGCCTCGTGTGTGCAGGCACTGCTCTCTGGCTGTCATCAACGCTCTGGGCAACATCGCGGCCAACCTGCAGGCTGAACAGATGGTGGACGAGCTGCTGGTCAACCTGCTGGAGCTCTTCGTGCAGCTGGGCCTGGAGGGCAAGAGGGCCAGCGAGCGGGCGGCCGACAAAGGCCCGGCTCTCAAGGTCTGTTTTGATTGTATCGCACCTTCTCAAGATGCTCACCACCTTCTTGTGTCGTTCTAAACATAAACATGAAACGTTCATTTAATTTGAGTTGTCAGTCTGAGTTGAATGCATGTTTTGTAGCTTTTTTTTTTTTTAAACCCTCATTTTCTTCTGTGTCTTTTTTTGCAGGCGTCAAGCAGCGCGGGCAACCTGGGCGTGCTCATCCCTGTCATTGCAGTGGTGAGGTGTTTTTAATGACTTGTCTTGAAAGGAATTAATGCTGCATTGTCTCTGCAGTGTTTTTGAGCGCAAGGATGATCCTCTTGAAATAGTTTCGGTGTCGATGTTAAGCGTCGGCCAAATAAATTCCCCATGTAGAACGTGTACTTAAATTCACAAATCTGACACAGTCAATAGCGCTCCGAAGAATCCTTTGGAAATTCCGCCCCGGAAGTCAGTTTCATTTTGTGACATGAAAGTCGGGAGACAAGTATATCATAAGTAGACCGACAAAAAGGTCGTAAGTCATATTTGATAAGGCACAAGAGGTTTGCCATTTTACGATCAATGTTGTCATTTTCAGGGTTTTTCCGATTGTCTTGAAAATTCCGCTCTTGCAGCGTGACTTGTCTACCAAATTTCTACTTTGCTGTTTCCGGCATGAGCAGACCCACAAAAAGTCCCCCATTTTGGTCCGAAATGACCATCTTAGTGTGAATTCTCTCTGGGGTTTTTTCAGTTTATTTTTTCCCCCTCAAAGTGTTTTGGAAATTCAGCCCCTGAAACCAGTTTCAATCTATAAAATGGAATTTGATAGCGTCATTTTTCACGAGTAGACCCACCAAAAAGTCTGAATAGTCCATACCAGAAAAGACACAGGAAGTCAGCCATTTTGGGATGAAGTGTCCCTTCTATTCTCTGTTTGAACATTTCCTAACATCCTTTAAAAATAAACATTGACTGGACATTTTGTCCGAATACTCTCGAGTTTTAACTACGTATTTCTCTGATGGTCAGCTGACTAAAAGGTTGCCCCCGATCAAGGAAGCCAAACCACGCCTACAGAAGCTCTTCAGGGACTTCTGGCTCTACTCGGTGGTCATGGGCTTTGCTGTGGAAGGATCAGGTATGACTCTTTTCCTCATTCCATTTATTTCTCTTCTCTTATCAACATTTCGTCTCATCTCTGACGATCCAGGTCTGTGGCCGGAAGAGTGGTACGAGGGCGTGTGCGAGATCGCCACCAAATCGCCACTGCTGACGTTCCCGAGCGGCGAGCCTCTCCGCTCCGAGCTGCAGTACAACTCGGCGCTCAAGAACGACACGGTCACGCCGGTATTGCGACACAAACGCTTCAAACACACCAAGTTGCATGTTCCTGTGTGACAGCACTTTTTTTAAAAAAAATAAAAAATCATTATTTTTATTTTTTTCACCGCCCCTCTTCGCGTCCCAGGCCGAGCTGAACGAGCTGCGTAGCACCATCATCAACCTCTTAGACCCGCCACCAGAGGGCGCCGCGCTCATCAACAAGCTGGACTTCGCCATGTCCACGTATCTGCTGTCCGTTTACAGGCTGGAATACATGAGGTGGGTCAACACACATCTTGCATCTCACACACTTCAACTTTAAATATATGGTGAAAAAAAATAACCATAAATAAAGTAGGTTAGTCACATAGTTAATTTCCGCAAAATCCTGTGTGTAATATGTCACTTGTGTATAATAACGCTGGCGGTTGAACGTGATTTGCAAATCATTGTATTCTGTTTTTATTTATGTTTAACACAACGTCGAAACTTAATTTGGATTGGGGGCTGTGGTTGCAGTTGTGTGTTTATTTCGACAATAAATTCCAACTGGGCTCTTCTTAAACAGGTTAAAGCATGCTCAGAAAGAGCAGAAAAACATCCACGCCCTTGCTGCGCAAGCAACATGGGGCATTCATGTTGCTTTGACAACATTGGAACTGGCAAACACACAACACGCCGTTTGACACATTAATCATTTTTCTTCAATTTTAACGTTTTATCATCATAAAAAGCCAAAATTGAAATTTCGATTAATTGCCCAATCAGCCCTTCTTGAAAGTCCCCGTCGTGTCGTTTGCCATCAGGATGCTAAATTCGCTGGACTCTGAACGTTTCCAAGTCATGTTTCGGTACTTTGAGGACCGAGCCATCCAGAAGGACAAATCCGGTAAGCGGAGTTGGATGCCAAAAAAAAGTCACGCAAACATTTGTGCACATGAGAACTTTTGCTTGAGTGTGTCCTTACTGCTCACAGGCATGATGCAGTGTGTGGTCGCCGTCAGTGACAAAGTCTTTGAGGTCTTCCTGCAAATGATGATTGAGAAAGTAAGACCACGCAAACGTGATATTAATCCTCATAGCGCACAACTTGAATCTCACTCATGCCCTCATTGCCCATCACCAAACTCTGCCTGACAACAGACTGCCATTTTTGAAAAAGAAAAAAAACGTTTCCTCTTTCAGGCAAAAACCAAAGCGCACGAGGAGGAGCTGGAACGTCACGCCCAGTTCCTGCTCGTCAACTTCAATCACATCCACAAGCGCATCCGCAGAGTGGCCGATAAATATTTGTCCGGTTTGGCCGAAACGTGAGTATGGACAGATACGCCGGCCCGGCCTCGCCTGCCGACCTAACGTCTGTCTTGTGTGTCTGCGTCCTCAGCTTCCCTCACCTACTTTGGAGCGGCCGTGTGCTGAAAACCATGCTGGATATCCTGCAAACGCTCTCGCTCTCGCTTAGCGCTGTAAGTTACCGTCGCAGCCCAGAGCACATTCAGGTTCTGTCATCGGTGAATCGCATCGAAACCCTTTTTTGCACCAATAATGATAACTTGTAACCTGATAACGTGCTCGTGTTCACGATGCAGGACATCCACAAGGACCAACCGTACTACGACATTCCGGACACGCCGTACAGGATTACGGTCCCTGATACCTACGAAGCCAGAGAGGTGAGCTTTATTATTATTATTATTATTGATTATATAATTTAATTTAATTTATTTAGCATTTGTTAGCTTGATTTTTTTTTTGGTTTCTTTTCAAAGGGCAACGGGCAAATTTAGAGTTGTTTATTTTTTATTTTTTTCATTTATTTATTGAATAAATACAAAAGTAACCAACACAGATAGCTTGTAAATTAAAAAGAAAGGCGGCAGTAGTTTTGCCGTTCGTCGATGCAATGGCACATTTTCAAACAGAATAGGAAGAAGTTAAAAAAATTTAAAAAAAAACCTACCTGGTCCGACCCCTAATTCTGAGTACAGATTTGACTCATAAAATAATGAAATGAGATGAGAGCTAATCATACACAGCATAGTCTTCGTTATCCGAAAATTAGCATGTAAAGTAATTCCAACCTTCAAGCTAATATTTCACTCTGCTTCATAGTCATCATGTTTTTTTTTCTTCTTGTTTTGCTTATGCCTGATTTTTTTTATTTTTAACTCATTTGGAACATCTTTTTAAACATGGTTAGGGAACAACATGCTTTCTTTGTATTCTTTTTTTCTTTGACTTGAGGGCAAATGTGGCGCAGGTATGTTTATGGACAGTATATCAAGACCTGCATCACAAAACAGAAACCTCTTTGTTCGTCCACAAATTCTGTGTCGTCCTGCTCTCATATGTTTTTGTCTCTCTGATCATAGAGCATCGTGAAGGATTTTGCCGCTCGCTGCGGAGAGATCCTCAAGGAAGCCATGAAATGGGCTCCGTCGGTCACTAAATCCCACCTCCAGGTAATTACACTGATGGATTCTTGTCATTCGTTCTCCTGCGGTGAGGAGTCCATTTTGTCGGTTGCGCGGTCTCAAGACGTCACGTTATCTTTTCCAGGAGTACCTGAACAAACATCAGAACTGGGTGTCGGGTCTGTCGCAGCACACGGGACTGGCCATGGCCACGGAGAGCATCCTGCACTTTGCCGGCTTCAACCGGCAGAGCACCACTCTTGGGGTAGGGAACAAATGCAACAATGGATGGAAGACCAAATGTTGAACTCCAGTGTTTGACCTTTTCACGCACCCTGTAACCTGATAACATGATCAGCTGTCCACCGTAGTAACCGCTGTCCCTGAAAGTGTTAAACACGTTTCAATTGATTTAACCCTTACCAAGCAAAAAGGAAAAAAAAATACATTTTAAATGTCCTCTTGCGCTTCTATCAGATAAGCGAGCATGAATTGGCAAAAATAAGTTGCGTTCATATTGTTCCTCTTGTTGCCTTGCAGTCCACTCAGTTGACCGAGAGGCCGGCCTGTGTGAAGAAGGACTACTCCAACTTCATGGCCTCCCTCAATCTGAGGAACCGATACGCCGGAGAGGTCCGCAAGACCGTCCAATCCGTCGCCGCCCTTCACATTCCGACACGAGGCGGATCGTTCCTCATTTCTTGCTTGTAGGTGTCTGGCATGATCCACTTTGCCCAGGCGGTGCGGGGCCAGCCGGACCTGGGCCGGCTGATGGTCAAGCAGATTGGAGACGCTCTTGACTCGGCCCAGCCCGAAAGCTTCACCGAGGCCATGTTCAAGCTTGCTGCCTTGCTCATCAGCAGCAAAGGTTCGGTCATCATCGTTCTCAAACTGGGGGCACCAATCACCCGAGATTCTCTGACACCAAATTTGGAAGTGGGCCCCAGATAGTTTTATGCATACCTATGAATGCCACACGATAGCTGTGAAGTACAACTTGTGTGAAGACCTAAGCTCCTCAACTTCAACATAGTTCCTGGGAAGCACTACTTTTGTCTAAATCATAATTCTCCCCTGCCTTAGCTTTGCAGCCAATTAGAAGCAATACGATTGTGACTACACCACATGTGCTCCTTCCAAACATTGTGGCGATTATGTTTCTTGTGTAGATTGCGACCCTCAGCTGCTGCACCACCTCTGTTGGTCTCCCCTCAAGATGTTCACCGAGCACGGCATGGAGACGGCCATCGCGTGCTGGGAATGGCTGCTGGCCGCGCGTGTTGGCGTGGAAGTACCGGTAAAGACAAAAAAATTTTAATAATTCTGGGCTAGCCTCATTTTCCTACCTTTGGCTAGCCCAGTCGCTGCAAGCAATTCAGACGCGCGTGGGACCCTGAATTCGAATTTTGTGAAAAAGTGGATGAACAACACAAAGCAGTGTAGGAACACGATGACCGAGCATGTGGGCAAGGAGAGCCACAGTCGCTTGATAGCCCATCAGGTGTTTATTAACTCATTCACTCCCAAAGGTGTATTTAGATGTCTTTTCAGACGCCACACATTTAATCCCAGCTCCTCATTTTATATTGACTGTGCTTGAAAAGGGTCTGAAAATGTCCATTTTCCATCAACTATTGCTGTTGATTGCAGTTCATGCGTGAGATGGCGGGAGCGTGGCAGATGACCGTGGAGCTGAAGATGGGCTTATTCTCCGACGCGCAACAGGAGGCCGACCCCTTGGCGGCATCTGAGGAGAGCCAGCCCGTCCCCTGCCCGCCGGACGTCACTCCACACCACATCTGGATTGAGGTCTGCCTGCGAGCCTTTTTTTTTTTAGGGGTGGGGGGTCGTCATCACTTCTGCTTCACGCTGTTGCATCACCTTGTATCCAGTTTCTGGTGCAAAGGTTTGAGATCGCCAAGTACTCTAGTGCTGACCAGGTGGAGATCTTCTGCAGTTTGCTCCAGCGCTCACTTTCGCTCAACGTGGGCGGGGCAAAGAGTAACCTCAACCGACACGTGGCTGCCATTGGACCTCGCTTCAGGTGCACATGACTTACTGTCTTTCCACACATTATATAATGGAATGGACCCCCACATACTCGCGATTTCACTCCTGCAGAATTACCTATTTGCATGTATGTGCAATATATATATCTATATATTTTTCTATTTCCTGTATTTGATGCAGGCTACTGACGCTGGGCCTGGCTGTGCTCCACTCCGATGTTATCACCAACGCCACCGTCAGGAACGTCCTCCGAGAGAAGATCTACTCCACAGCCTTTGATTATTTCAGGTACATGCAAATGCAGTGCTGGCTTGACTGACCACGAGCTCACCTTATAGATTTTTCCTCTAAGGAGCTGCTGCATGCGTTTTTTTGGTTTGTTTTGCAAACTAAAATGTAATTTATGACAGTTTTTTTTTTTTTTAATCAAAAAAAGTTTTTTTTCGGTGGTGCTGGTACGGATTAATGGCAGTTCAATTCATACGGTCCCACTGTAAAAACTTGATCCATCCGTGTTGATCTCATCAGCAAGCGGAGAAATATGTGAGGAGTCGCTGAAGTAAACTCAGCTTGTGTTCCGTCTGCAGCGTGTCTCCAAAGTTTCCCACCCAGGGTGACAAGCGCCTGCGCGAGGACATCAGCGTCATGATCCGCTTTTACGCCAGCATCTTGTCGGACAAGAAGTATTTGGCGGCGTGCCATCTGGTGCCCCCCGGTGAGCTTGGTACCACCTCGGCCCCGAGCACGCTCTCTGCCGGGATATTTGGATCGCTTATCGTGTCCAGCACTTCTCCGATATCCATCTTAAGTAAGCCTCAGTGGTGTTGGCGGCGCACGGTGGGAGCATGCGTGTACACGTGGCAAATTTGATGCTTTGCTCAATCCTCACCATGCTGCTCGTAGATCGACGTCGTCTAGATCAGTGGTTCCTAACCGCTTCTGCCACTGACATGCCTCAGCTAATGAGTATTGTAATAATCAGATTTTTTTCTTCAAAATATCAATCAACCCGAAAAAAAACAAAAAACGTCATTGGTCAGGCCCTCGTTCATTCTACACTAGTGTTCAACTAAACAGACCAAGATTACACACTGCACAAATCGTGAGTAAATTGAGATGAGGTCACTATTTTTGTGCTGCATGTATTCTTTTTGTGACATTTTTCTCTGGGAGGTTTGTCTCAAGAAATGTGCCTTGTTGTAGTCTGGGAAATACTGGTGTCAATAGTGTTGACAGTATTTAGCTAATTTTCCTTCTTTTGGCTTCTGGGTTTGATCCCGGTAGGGGTTTCAACTTCTTTTCAAGTCGTCCTCATTAATCTGTAAACGTATTCTTGCAGCCGTGAGGAAATGAAGCACAAATTTGTCACTTGCGTTGAGATGCATAACTCCTCATCATGTCAGCTCACCAGCCAGACCCCCCCGCCCCCCTTCTCTCCAATCCACCAATGTGCAAGGAAGTACAACTCCCCTCATCATCCCAAGTTCAGGTGTGGAGGGGGTGCATGTAAAACTCTGCTCATGTAGCATGACGTGGCTCAGAAAAGTCTAAATTATTGTCCTTGGGTGTGAATGGTTGGTTGTCAATGTGTGCCCTGCAATTGTCTGACAACCAGTTCAAGGTGTACCCCGCCTACTGCCCAAAATCAGCTCCAGTACGCACCCGACCCTTGTGAGGATGAAATGGCCACAGTTTGTAGAAAACCGCAAGCATTGAGATGAGGCAGCACTTTATCACCAAGCTGCCCTGTTACATTTGTAAATTAGTGTAAGCATTCCAGAGATGCAACGATTTGTAGCACCGGCGATTACAAAGTCCATTTTGTCATCTTTAATCAGACTTAGGAGGACCAGTTCACGAACTGTAGAAACTATCAGGGTTCAAGAGAAGAGCCTTGTGGCACACCAAGAGGTAGAGCCAGTTTCACCCGTACCAACTTCAGATTGTTGTCATCACCAACAAATCCTTTTTCAAGAAACTTGCAATGGATAGCATAAACTATGCCTCACGTTGTACCAACGTGACAGCCGTGAAGCTTCTCAAACTGACACGAACTGTCGTGTGGGACAGAAAAACTTCTTGCTTGGTTGCAATTTTGTAATGCTGTTTCAGTGTCAATTGGTAAGCCAAGGACATTCGCAGCTCAGGGCGTGCATGTAAACCTCAACATCTCCATCATCAATCATGTGGATGCTTCCAGTGTGTTACCGTTCCCGTTGCTATTGTGTTGTTCTAAATGCTCCTTTGTGTAATTACGAACAGACAACCAGGACCCGTCGCTGAACAGTTTGTCGGTGATGAACGCCGCCGACATGCGCAGTAACGTCGACTCCAGCAGTCGCTCGCAGCAGAGCAGCCAGGGATGGATTAATACGTACCCACTTTCCAGTGGCATGTCCACCGCATCCAAAAAATCGGGTAGGGCTTTGTTTCATACTGCATTCATTTGACCTTATTCCTAATCCCTAAATGGAGACCTCCATATTAGTCGTGCATTTGTTAAAACCTTAATTTGGGAATTTTAAGTGGTTTGATTAGCAGAAGTTGAGCACGTGACAATTTGTCTCTCAGGAGCGTCCAAGAAGAGCAACCGAGGCACGCAGCTCCACAAGTACTACATGAAGCGCAGGACCCTCTTGTTGGCTCTTCTGGTGAGCATCTGCTTTCCATCAGATCTTTTTTTTTTCTTTCTTCCCCGCCCACCTCCATGGAGAGTCTTCTTTCTTCCGGCCAGGCGAGTGAGATCGAGCGTCTGAGCACGTGGTACAATCCGCTGTGCACCCAAGAGCTGGCCATCGCCACCGAGCAGTCGGTGGAGACCAGCATCGCCAACTGGAGGTCCAAATACATCAGCCTGACCGAGAAGCAATGGAAGGATAATGTCAACCTGGCCTGGAATATCGCGCCCTACCTCGCCATGCAACTGCCCAGCAGGTTGGCCTGAAAGGGGGTCGTGAAAGTTTATTCTTTTGCACAAACCCAATTCGAATGAAGTTGGGACATTGTGGTAAACAGAATAAAAACATCAATGTTTTACACAATGTCCCAATTTCATTGGAATTGTGTTTATTTAAAATGTGACGTGAAGTTAAAGTTAAAATTATTTTGAACAAATTAACTTTAGTGCCATTTTGTTTTATTTCAATTAAGTTACAACAACTACATTAGTTACAAATTACTTAATGAGAATTTTTTTTTTTAATGAATTTATTTTTATAATTCAATTTTTTTGGGGGGGGAGCCTCAATTGAACAAACTGCAGAAAAGAGGAGAGATCAAAGTGTATTTAACTATTTACTGCATGATTAATTTCATCACTGTTGAACAGTAATGTCATGACTCAAATTACTTTTCAAATGAACAGTTTAAGGGGAGGCAAAGATTAATGCAACAGATCTGCCTTCCCCACCAGGTTCAAGAACGACGCCATCACGGCGGAGGTGACCCGGCTGGTGCGTTTGGACCCCGGCGCCGTTAGCGACGTCCCAGAAGCCGTCAAGGTCTGACCATTTCCATATTTTTGGGGTGTGCGGCAGCTTCAGAATGGCTGCCAGGTTCACAATGCAACAGAGAAGCTGAATTGCTTGTGAGAGGTGGAGGCCTTTCAAGGCTAATAGCAACCACAGCACAATTGACTGGTTCTCACGTAATCCTTTTTGGTTTGAAATGTGCAGTTGTTGTGTTGTGGTAGTTCCTGGTAACGTGGCACACCATCGACGCCGACTCTCCCGAGCTGAGCCACATCCTGTGCTGGGCGCCCGCCGACCCGCCAACAGGCCTGTCCTACTTCAGCAGCATGTACCCGCCGCACCCGCTCACCGCACAGTACGGCGTTAAGGTGCTGCGCTCCTTCCCTCCGGTAAGTCGCCTGCGGCTGCTGACTCATCAGTGAGGTGCTTTTATTTATTTATTTTTACCCCCACCCCCTTGCAGGACGCCATCTTGTTCTACATCCCGCAGATTGTACAAGCACTGCGCTATGATAAGGTATTTATTCTTGTAGTTGGTTAAAGTCAGGGTCCATAAATATTATGATGACGCAATTTTCATTTTGGAGGGGCGGGGCTCTGACCACCACTGCTATGGATTTTAAATGAAATAAGATGTGCTAGAATGCCAAAGAATCCAATTTGATGTTGTTCAGAGCCAAAAAGATGAGAGTTGGATCCATGTCCCAATGTTTCTGGCTTGAGCTGTGTGCAAGCTGGCCGTTCCATCTGATCAAAAAATGGCTACTTTTTTGCCTCGGAGGACAAACTATAATTCTTTGTGGTATAAGCAATTTAAAACGCACTCTCAATAATACCTCATTGTTTTCCCTTTGAAATGTCAACATATTGTCGTCATTATTATTAGCACTGACTTGCGACATTGTTCAACTCAGATGGGTTACGTGAGGGAGTACATCTTGTGGGCCGCGCAGAAGTCGCAGCTGCTAGCCCACCAGTTCATCTGGAATATGAAGACCAACATCTTCATGGACGAGGAGGCGCACCAGAAGGACCGTAGGTTTAAAAAAAAATAATAAAAAATAGGACTTCGTTCCCATCCTGGCTTTTTCTCGTGAGTGTCTCATTGGTTCGTGGCTTTGTCAGCTGACATCGGGGAGCTGCTGGAGCAAATGGTGGAGGAGATCACGGGATCGCTGTCGGGTCCGGCCAAAGATTTCTACCAGCGAGAGTTTGACTTCTTCAATAAGATCACCAACGTGTCGGCCATTATCAAGTAAGCCAGCATCCAGCGTTTCATGAACAAAATGATTAGGATGTTACTGAAAGGCACTAAAAAGCATTCCGTGATTGTGCAGTAGAAACCTCATTGAATAGAATGTAAAGAATTAAACGGTCTTTGCATCATGACGTCATCCTTTCATTCAATGGGGCTCTTTCTGGTGTGCATGCTTTGGCCACCAGATGGCAGTAACTACCACAACATTGATACTAATTGTGCTGATCTATGGCGTTTTGCATTGTGTGTTAGCATTGAGCTAATGGCATATCGTAAGTAAAAGATGTCTGTTTTGGTTGTATACACAAAGTGTAATTTTTTTTAAAGCGCAATCATAAGAGAATACACATTGAGGTGACAATATTAAGGGACTTTTTGTCTGGTCTTCTAGGCCAATTCCCAAGGGAGAGGAGAGGAAACGGGGCTGTCTGAAGGCTCTGGCGGATATCAAAGTTCAGCCAGGTAACGTAAATGGCAGAATCGATGCAGCCTTTATGATTTCTTTTTAAACCAGTAAGATGCAAAAATCTCCGTATCCCCACGGCCTATATGTGTGCTAGGCTGTTACCTGCCCAGTAACCCTGAGGCCATTGTTCTGGACATTGACTACAAGTCTGGAACACCCATGCAGAGGTAACAACATTCCCAAAATCCGAAAAAGAAAAAAAGATCTCACAAAAAAAAAAAAAACAGTTCATGGAGGGCAGCAATTTCCGGACAGTGGATTGAATAATGAATCAAGCTTGTTGAAACAATAATTTTAGTGTTTCAAAGAATTTGATTTGTTTTAATGGTATTGTACGTTGAAACATTTTCTTTGATGGCATCTTGATGTGCAAGGAACTATGTTGAAATGAGTTGAGGAATGTTGTTTAGACAAAAATGGCGCTTTGCCACCATCATGTTGAAGTGAGTTTAGGGGCTTCATTTAGACTCAAATCGTGCTTTGCCGCAATCTGTCACCATCCTCCCTGTGCCCACCCACAGCGCAGCCAAGGCGCCCTACCTGGCCAAGTTCAAGGTGAAGCGCTGCGGCGTGAGCGAGCTGGAGCGCGAGGGCCTGCGCTGCCCGTCCGACTCACTGGACGAGGACGAGGACAACCCGGATGGGGCACGGCGGGTCTGCTGGCAGGCGGCCATCTTCAAAGTGGGCGACGACTGTCGGCAGGTGAGCCTCGCTTAGCCCAAACTTCCAATGCTCCTGTAGGGAAAGGCCATATGCCCTTAAAAGAAAATCTGGGTTTTGATACATAGATATTTTTTTCCCCAGGACATGCTGGCGCTGCAGATCATCGGACTCTTCAAGAACATCTTCCAGCTAGTGGGCCTGGACCTTTTCGTCTTCCCCTACCGGGTGGTGGCCACTGCTCCCGGGGTGAGACGGCCTTGCATTCCCAGCCTTTCTAAAAATAAATTAAAGCACACATTAATTATTATTAACCCAAACATCCACATTGCTTCATCCAGCAACTCAACTACCTTCATGCTAGGATTATGTCAAACGCCATGGATAGACTAACGAAACGCGCGTTGATGTTGTTGTATTATAGCATGTATTATACTGCCTCCTGGTGGCCAACCGCGATGGTATGAAATCTTTATGCACAAACTGTTTCATTCATCTTTTTTTAATGTACTGTATGTTTATATGGTTAAAAAAACAGCAGTAAGGTTTTTGTTTTTTTCATTTGTGGGATGGAGGTTACTTGCATCTTTTGGGGTGGCTAGTTGTTGCAAGTATTTGACAGCAGTGACCGAGCGGTTCTTCCTCAGTGCGGCGTGATCGAGTGCATCCCGGACTGCAAGTCCCGCGACCAGCTAGGCAGACAGACGGATTTTGGCATGTACGACTACTTCCGCAACCAATACGGCGACGAATCCACGCTGGCCTTCCAGAAGGTGCTCCCCTTGAATTGCTTTTTTTTGTCCTATGTTTAAGTAGATATGTTGGGAAAGATTTTGTCAAGACACCTGGGATTTCCGTTAAATTATTGAGAAAGCATCATTGGTCTCCCTTGAATGGTGTGGTTGCGCCACAGGCTCGCTACAACTTCATCCGCAGCATGGCGGCGTACAGCCTGCTGCTCTTCTTGCTGCAGATTAAAGACAGACACAACGGCAACATCATGCTGGACAGCAAAGGCCACCTCATCCACATCGGTAAATAAGAACAACTAAAACAATTCCCTCTGGAATTTTAAATGGGGCACCCGGCAGCTAGTTGTAAACCAGATTTGTATTCAACTTTGGTCTCAACGAAATATGAAGAGTTCAGTGGTCCGATTTTGAACACCTGCTGCTAAAATGCTAACACTTAGTATGCCAAGGTATAACAAAATAGCAACCTGTGTTGTTTTTTTTTTTTTTTTCCTGGTGGTTGGGTACTATTTAGAAAGAGAATAGCTCAACTACTAATTTGCTAACAGTTGTTATAGTAACACACACATACAAAAAAGATTGCAACCTGTATTGAGAGAACACCTAGCTGGAGCGATAAAAAAATTTCACATTTTGGCCTTCGGTTGGGTGCTTTTTTTGAAATCCAATTGCTCCTCTAATGCTAACAGTTGGTCACATAAACTCAATCCAGATAGCGACTTGAGTCAAGAAAATTGAAAGCCTAACGGAGGAGGATTTTACATTTTTCCCTCCTGTTAGCTTACGGTTTCCAAAGAGGATTGATTTGATGCTAACATGCTAGCTGTCTGACTTGCCTGTGTACTGTAAAAACCGATCAAAAAGGATTGCTTAAAAATTTGCGCGTGGCTTGGGCGCAAAAGATGAACTGCTGAAGAAATACGTATAGCAGCCACAAGATGGCAGTAAGGCACAGGGAGGACCACAAATCGCCAATATAATACTGTACATCGAACACGTATACAATTTCTGATTGAGACGATTAAACGCAACCAACACAAGAAATCGTGACTCTGTATCACTTTTTGATTTTCCCTCCCCAGATTTCGGCTTCATGTTCGAGAGCTCCCCAGGCGGCAACCTGGGCTGGGAGCCCGACATCAAGCTGACGGACGAGATGGTGATGATCATGGGCGGCAAGATGGAGGCCACCCCCTTCAAGTGGTTCATGGAGATGTGCGTGCGAGGCTACCTGGCCGTACGGTAAGAAAAAACGCTCACGGGCAGGCCGGTGGGCGACGCAATGCTTGTCTTGTGTCTCAAGAAGTGGTCGTCTCCTTCCAGGCCCTACATGGACGCGGTGGTATCTCTGGTGACACTCATGCTGGACACGGGACTGCCGTGCTTCCGAGGACAAACCATCAAACTGCTCAAGTGAGTCACGGAAACACAAATTGCTGCAGGGCGTTATCACCGTAAAATGAAATGGGATTTCCCTCCCAGAAATAGTAGCCGGAGGTGTCAGAAAATTGTCAGCACTGAGCTGGTGGCAGCTATGTTGTTTGTGTAAGCAGTGCACATCAGCAGGGACAATTGAAGTGAATCGTTTTTTTTTTTTTTGTTTTTTTTTTTGCCCTTATAATCAGAGGCAGGTTTAATCCTCAAATGAGCGAGAAAGAGGCGGCGGCGTTCATCATCAAAGTCATCCAAAGCTGCTTCCTCAGTAGCAGGTAAATGAACAGCTAATGCTAACATGTAGCATAGCGATATGCTAGATGCACGTTCGGCTGTAACGCTGCTCACATACTCATTTGACAAAATTAGAGAGTGAGATGTTTGTACAGCTCAGTGAGATAAAGGCTTTTAAAAAATTACTATTTTACATATTTTAAATCAAACTTTTTTAACTTTCTTTAAATGTGTTATTTTTATATATATTGCTTAATGTCCCTTTTTAAAAAAATAAATAAAATGCAAAGCTCCAGTGCAAATCCATTTTCTGTGGGTTTCCCCCTCCAGGAGCAAGACATACGACATGCTGCAATACTACCAGAACCAAATTCCCTACTGAGCTGGTGACGGCGCATCCGGGGCAGCAATAAGTCCAAAACGCAACAGGAACACTTTGAATATTTTAGTTGTTGACCAAGAGAGCTATTTGAAATCTCCCTTTAAGTGTTTACTCTGCTCCTCCTCATCATCACTCCAGTGCACTTTATTTCTTGCAGTATTCCGAGATTACGTCAAACAGTCATCAGTGTTTTCACATGTTTTGAAGTGTGTATCTTATATGTGTATTATTTATCAGGCTATGAGGACAAATCATCACTGATGAGTGTTACAATCCAGAGCGGCACTCTAGTGCATTCTGGGAGGTGTGTGTGAGTGTGCACGTGTGTGTGTGTGTGTGTGTGTGTGTGTGTGTGTGTGTGTGTGTGTGTGTGTGTGTGTGTGTGTGTGTGTGTGTGTGTGTGTGTGTGTGTGTGTGTGTGTGTGTGTGTGTGTGTGTGTGTGTGTGTGTGTGTGTGTGTGTGTGTGTGAGTGCGTGTGTCTTCAGCCCAGTGTTTCCCAACCTTTTTTGAGCCAAGGCACGTTATATTAGAAAATCTCACATTTTATTAGCTCTT
>CAAKHF010019802.1:0-17970 GCA_901007745.1 Hippocampus kuda | reverse complement strand
GCAAAAGTGCGTCACATGCCACCGTGTCAGGCTGTTGCTTATCATGGCATGTGTGTGTGTGTGTGTGTGTGTGTGTGTGTGTGTGTGCGTGTGTCTTCAGCCCAGTGTTTCCCAACCTTTTTTGAGCCAAGGCACGTTATATTAGAAAATCTCACATTTTATTAGCTCTTTTGGAATGGTTTTAATTATCCATTTAGTAGTCCCCCCAAAAAGAATTAATAATAATTCCTCATATTAATAGTTCAAACCATATGCCATAAAGTATCCCAAAACACGGACAAAAATATCATTTTAAACCCATTTTATGGGACCTTAAAAAAAACAAATGACTTCCAGAAAGAGCACAAAAATTTGCTGAAAGCCACAGATTACATATCTGAGGATAAATTCTGCAACATAATGGCAAAAGTGAGTCGCAAATATGGGCATTAAGTTTAGTAGGCCTTTTAGTGGTGTGCAAAATGCTACAGTTTGTTTAAAAAAAATTAAGCCATCTCAGTACAATTCAGTTGCATTCAACTTTTAAATCCAATACATTGGCATCTAAGGCAGTATTTTGTGGCGAGAGTTTGTTCACTGGTCTATTTGTTATTCCCACACCAAACGTAACATCACAGCGAACACAAAGTTTGTGCGTGTTGAACTTGCTTGGAAACATTCCGTGTCTGTCTGTCTGGTTATGTCATGTGACGACTTCTCAGACCTTTTTAAACAAAAAAAGCCATGTCTTACTTGACGCAAGCGAGCGCCTCTCAATATGCAAAAATTATCCATGTGCTGTGTTTTGAGCTCGGTCGTTTTGGGGGGGGGGGGAAACTTCCCTCCCCTCCTGGTTTATCTGTCAAGCAAACAGGCTGCTTTAACGGGCAATTTGTGTAGATTTGAAGGGATTTCCCCACGTGGTGTTCGCCTCAACATAGCGGGCGAGCCCCTGTCGTGCCCTTCATAAATTAATTCGGGGTTGTCCGGTTTCACCTCTCAAGGGGACGAATAGTGTCTTTCCGCCAGCGAGACGCTAACGCTGAAGCCACCCTCTTCCAAATTGTACCTTTAACAAACCCTCAGTGAAATCGTGCGTATTTTGTGAACATTTGTGTCCATGAATTTCATCCGAGAACTTTTGTTTTCAATGTTTGTCGGCTCATTCCACGACTGCCATCTGTCAAGAACACATCTGCTGATTTGAAAATAAAAAAAAAGTATCATTTAAGTCTTTCTAGAAGCTTCTTTCGTTGTTCTACGACGATCACAGATAACTCAGCGAAAGATGCTGATCAGGTTCCGGAACACTTTGACGTAAAAAGCTGAAGCACAGTTACATTCGGGCAGCAACCCAGGATTAGCTTCTGATTTACAGATATTTTAACAGTAAATTAACAAAACACACCCTCTTCGTCACTGTACTTAAATCGATTTTGTTTGTGCTTGGATGTTATTTGTATCACTGCATTGTGTATCTTTGTAAGGGTATTTCTGGTGAATGAAACTTTTTTTTTTAAACATTTTCCAAAATTACCTGTTCTGACCACCAACTGTGAAAGTGCAGTGAATGAACCAAATATAGATGTATATATATAAAACAAAGAAAAACAAATTTCCGGTGAATGAAACAAGTACTGTACACTGCGGCGCGGTTGTGGTGACGTCACAGGGATGGGCAGGTAGTTTCGCGTGGGGGCGGAAATTAGCTACGGTGTTGCGCCGTCTACTTTCTGTCATGAAGAAGAGCAGCAGGAGGAGAAAAAAGAGACAAGAGGACAACAACACGGTAGGCCAACTTTGGACCAGTGAATACCGATGAGCTTCGGTTCGTTATCGGGCGAAAAGCAAAAGTTGACTTGACGAAAGTGAACCGAGCTAGCCAGGAAGTGCACTTCGAGCCGAAGGAACCGGTCCAACTGGACAAGATTCGAAAAGAACGACTAAAGCATTCAAGTGGTTTTACTTCACGTTAGTTTGGCGATGTTTTCACGCAGTTCCCTTGTGTTAACCTAACTTGTTGCTGTAAGGTCGTCAGGCCTGCACACAACTTGTTGATCTACTTTGTTGTTTTTTTTCTGTCGCGCGTGAACACCTTGCATAAATGATGTGCACATTATTTAAACTTTTGTTGCAATATACTTAATCCATTCAGATTTTTAAATTTAGCATTATTAATCCTCGTTGTCTTTCCTTGGATTACGGACGTTTTACGTTTTTTATGAACATTCTTCTAAAAGATTTGGAAATGTAAATTTTGTCATAATTTATCGTCCAAATGTTTCAAAAGGATGCGTTCGGGGACCTCTTGAAAATGTCGTAAACGTCTCCACCCCTCGCTATATGTATATTTTCATCATGATATGGCTTCCTCGTTGTCTATATTTTTATTATTGCTATTTTACGTATTCATTCACGAATTACAATCCTTAATTGTAACTCGTGATAATAACGTTTGTCATAATTTATCGTCCGTAGGTCTCAAAATAATGCATTTGGAAAGCACGTAAACATTGCTGACCCTCATACATGAAATCATCAAAAAAATCATTTTGGTTTCCTCATTATTATTTTTTAAAATATATATCCGCATGTTTGTCTCTGTACCACTTTATTTATTTACATTTAATAGTACTGTTATTTCATGTGGTGTATATAATGTACTATGATATCCCTTGCACTAGCTAATATGTATAATTTACATACTAATTTATTCACATCAATAAACTTTTTTTATTTCTTTAGAGGGTGTGTTTTTATTGACCATGTATCTGTGTAGCATGTTTATGACGATGTTACTAACGTGAACCATTTAGTACTAATCCCAAAGATATCACAGGTCAATCACGGCCTCTCTTACTGTTGTGTGAATTATGTCTTCTTAGTTATTAAACATTTAAAGTGGCTTTTATTTACTTTGTACTAAACTGGAAACCCGGGCTGAGCGATTAATCGACTTTATTAATTCATTCAAGTTTATTTCTCAAATATTGACACTTTCATATTTGAACGCGTGTCTCTGCTGATGGACACTGCTTACACTCACAACATGGCGGCCAACAGTGTTGATATTAATTTGGTTATTGTATGTATTGTTTAGCCACTTTTTCCAGGCCCCTAGCGACTTCGCCAAAAAAAATAAATAAATAAAAATAACGAGTCTCCACGAGAGCCCATCAAGACGGGTCAGGAAGTGCTGATTGTTGTGCTGTTTGTGTTTCAGAAGCTAATTGGCGTCACGCAAACGAACTTGGCCTGCGGCAGGCGGTCAATGTAAGTGGTGACGAGTGACTGCGTGTCAGCGAGGTATTGAACAGAATTTCCTATTTTTTGTTTTTGTTTTTTTTGCAACTCCTCCTCATTAGCTGCCCTTCTGATTGGCTGATCACTGTGCATCCCCGCGCCGCCACCTGCTGGCCGGGAGACGCACTGTGGATGATGGCTAGAGCATGAAGGATTCTGGGTAACTTCTGGTTTCTCGCTCGTGCATTCTGACACGTTGTCTTCTGCTGCGACTTTTGGCTTTGTGGTGGCGGTGTCGCTCAGCCACGTCGGTGCAAACATACACATCGAATATACAGCTAATATAAAAAGTTCACACACCCATGTTAATTAAAAAAAAACAAACGTTTGATGTCTATGAGTGTAACCACATTTGACTTGGCTGATTTCTTGCTAATGTCGCTAAGTCTTTGTGCGTATATTTGCGTGTGTGTCTGTGTGTCATCATTTTTTGTGTTTCCATTTGTGACTGCATTTTTTTGTGTGCGTACATTTGTGAGTGCATGTCCACGTGTGTGTGTGTGTCAATATTCATTTATGTGAACTAATAAGTGTGTGTGTGTCAGGGCCCCCCCATTATCCTGATGTTCCATGGTGACGAGTACCTGGGCCGCGCTGAGCATGACCGCCAGGCGCCTCACTACGACCAAGTCCCGCTGGGTACGTTGCCCCGGGACAATTCCTATGAGCTTCAGCCTCTGAACTCCCAGCCGGCAACATACTTCGCCCGCAGCGCCGACCCACTCCCGCCGCCGCCTCTGCCCAACCAGCCTCCCATCGGACCCGACTACCCCAGCGACGGGTACGCTTGTCATAAAATGAATAAAACCGGAATTTACCTAATCACAGGTTGCCCCGGTTTGTCACTCACCAGGCCTGGCGTCGCCTTTACAAGTAAAACACTCTCAATCAGATATTGTAATATAGATTGTTAGAATGACGACCCCTAGTGTAAAAAAGTAATACCTGCACCTTACATGTCGGTGACTGGATTCAACCATGCAAAATCTATTTAGCTGCATATACATCATTTGTGTAAATAAAAACTCATTGTTTGAATTTCCTGTTTGCAACCGTAGTGAGGGGCCCCCCACTGAGCAGGATCTGGACCCGGCCCTGGACATCAAACCGGTGCACCGCTTCATCCCCGACTCGTGGAAGAACTTCTTCCGAGCCAGCGACCGCAGCAGCAAAAAGGGGGCGTGGCCCGACCCCTCTGTGGCGTCATGTAACAACAACAACAGCACCAGCGAGGGTGTGCGCTGCTCGCCCCCCCATACGCCGTCCGTCCCCGGGTCCTACCGGGACCCTTATGGAGGCTCGGCCGGCAGCTACAATTCGGGCAAGGAGCTCCTGGATCTGGGCGAGTCGGCTTCGGGCCGCACGTACCGCACTGGGCTGACCTACAGCGAGCGTGTGGAGGAATACCACCAGCGCTACGCCTACATGAAGTCCTGGGCGGGGCTGCTGAGGATTCTGGGATGCGTGGAGCTCCTACTGGGCGCCGCCGTCTTTGCCTGCGTCTGCGCTTACATCCACAAGGACAACGAGTGGTTCAACATGTTTGGCTACTCATCACCAGGCGGGGCCTACGGCGGCGGCTTCTACGGCGCCGGCACGGGTGCCACCACCTACACGGGTCCCAAGACGCCCTTTGTGCTGGTGGTAGCGGGCCTGGCGTGGCTGGTGACCATCATCGTGCTGGTGTTGGGCATGACCATGTACTACCGCACCATCCTGCTGGACTCCACCTGGTGGCCGCTGACGGAGTTCATCATCAACTTGGCGCTCGCCTTGCTCTACATGGCCGCAGGTACGATGCGGGCGAAAAAACTCAAACCCAGGTACGATGCGGGCGAAAAAACTCAAACCCAAATTCACATCACAGATTAATTGGCCGATTCATTTAAAAAATATATATCTGTATATTCTGTAACATCCAACTCATTTTCTTGCAAAAAAAAAAAGATATGAATTGACCACAAACAGGCTACTTAATCTTCTCAAAAATAAAATAAAACATACAATCGGAGCATCCAACAAAGCTCATTCTCTGTTATGCTGCTTGCTGTTATGCTGCATATGTACCAGTGGAGCTCAGTGCTGCCTTGGAATGTTGTGGCCCAAGATGGTACAGCACTCTTTGTATTCAACTCGATTCGCACTTGCCTGTTCACTATCAAACAGCCATCCATCCATTTTCTAATACGCTTATCCTCACAAGGGCGTCCTGGAGCCTATCGCAGGTGTCTTCGGGCAGTAGGCGGAGCACACCCTGAACCGGTTGCCAGCCAATCGCAGGGCACACATAGACAAACAACCATTTGCGCTCATAATCACAACCAGGGACAATTTAGAGCGTTCAATCTGCTTGCCATGCATGTTTTTGGAATGTGGGAGGAAACCGGAGTACCCGGAGAAAACCCACGCAGGCACTGACTGTTTTTTTCTTTTTTGCGCAGGCATCGTCTATGTGCGCGACACCACCCGCGGGGGCCTGTGCTCCTACCCCGTGTTCAACAACGGCATGAGCGGCGCCTTTTGCAGGACGGAGGCCGGACAGACGGCCGCCATCATCTTCCTTTTCCTCACCATGGTCATCTACCTGATCAGCGCCGGCGTCAGCCTCAAGCTGTGGCGCCATGAAGCGGCACGCAGATACCGCCAGAGCAACGCGCAGGAGGTCCCAGCCACATCATTTCCAAATTTAGCCTGCCTCCCAAAATGTCAATTTCAACCCCGATTCAAACTCTAACTCGAAACCTTCATTTTAAATCCCCAGCCTTGCTTCAAACCCAAATGTGAAGCGCTAACAACATTTTTTTTTAAATCATCTTTCAGATGCGGCAGTCCGAGTTTGGAGCAGCACAGTCACCGGTGAGCATCCCGCCTGTTGACCAGAAGCCAACCCGCGATTTGGCTGCCCGTTTGAATCTCACTGATTTCATTCCTCAATAGCTCGTACCCACTGGCGCTCCGGCAGGCATCAAAACCCCCCGTCAGGAATCGTCCCTGGTGTCCGTCCAGGATGCGCCCATCGCCGTTGCCCCCAAAGTCCTGCAGGGGGCGATACCGTCTGGGCACATTCCCAAACCGGTTATTGTTCCGGATTACATTGCGTGAGTGCTCTGAAACTCTCATGTCAAGTCACCGCTGAAGCGTCACGATTTTTGGATCACTTTCGTGTAGCTGGATAAGTCCCCGAGTCCCTATCAAGATGCTAACCATGGCGCGTGTGTCTCGGCAAACAGGAAGTACCCGACCATCCGCTCGGACGAGGAGCGCGACCAGTACCGCGCCGTGTTTAACGACCAGTACGCCGAGTACAAAGAGCTGCACGCCGATGTGCAGGCCGCCTGCAAGAAATTTGACGAGATGGACGGCATGATGCGGAACCTCCCGCAGCAGGCCAGCAGCCAGATGGTGACCTCACCTGACGTCATTCCACTTCCTGTTTTTGCCACACCTCTAACTTTTTTCTTCTCTTTTCCAGGAAGCCGATCGCATCAATAGAATCCTTCAGGAGTTCCAGAGGAAGAAAAACGTGAGTGTGTCCTTTTGTCGTGTCCTCGTCACCTCCCCTTGAGGAGGCCTTGTGGATTTTGCTGCAATTGGACTATTTTTTTGGGGGGAACCCGCAGGACCCGACGTTCCTGGAGAAGAAGGAACGCTGTGACTACCTGAAGAACAAGCTGTCGCACATCAAGCAGAAGATTCAGGAGTACGACAAAGTCATGGAGTGGAACGACGGCTACGACTAAAGGATGCAAAAGTCCACTTGGGGGGTGTGCAAGCGTCCGGTGGAGCTGAATATACCAAACATCTGGAATATCTTCAGGCTGCCCCTTGTTCCCTGTCTTTTACATTTTGTTCTACCATTTCACACCTTTGAAAACACTAATTTCTCAGTGGTTTGTAGTGTTGTCTGCTCATGTTGATGTGCACGCGGGTGTTGCTTTGTTTTGTCCTCACATATGGGATGCTGCGTGAACACCTTTGAAACGTGCTTGAATGGTTACTCCACTCATTAAAAACAGGCTCAAACGATGGGAAAAGCCACTTGAATCATGCTGCACGCCATCATTCCGCATGGTTTTAATGATAAACTTGTGAAAACATACTAAATGATGGGTACGCTCATTTAAGCATGCTAAAATGATTTAAATATGATGAAATGAAGTGACTTTACGTTCATGAAATATCTAATATAACATCAAATGCTGTTTTTTTTTTTTTTATCACTTACTCTACAAATGCCATCATGTGATTCTTTTCTGTCCTGGATACGAAGCTAATGTTTGTTTTTTTTCTTTTTTTTTATACGTGATGTAAGGAGTCTTAACACTGAATAAACCAAATGAGACAAGTCTGTTTTGATCATTTCATGACATACAGCATATTACTGAACGACATAGCTGTTCATATTGAGTGTAAAGTAGGGCAAGATTACCTTCTATACTTGAAGTTTTATTAATAATATTACTTTCCCTGAAAAAAATCCGATATTAATCCACCACACGTTTCACTTAGCTGAAATAAGCAATGTAAGTGCACCCTAGCGATAAAAGTAATTCATCTTCCGTTGCTATTAAATGTTTTACATTCGTGTTGTGTTGGGCATTACTGTCAGTACCACCCTCTACCAGTAGAAGGCACCAATGTGTAAGAGACTGGGAGCACACTACGAAGAAGCTGAGAGAGTGAAGTGTTATGTTTGTGAGAATAAAGGGTTGTTTATTTGAACCGTCTCTTAAAGTCATACCGCTTGGTAAATTGCTGTAACTATCTAAAATATTCAATGTGGCTAAACTCCAACATTAAATGTTGATTCAGTTTCATCAAATATTTGATTTTTCACTTAAATACTAATAAACTTGTTAATTTCGTAAGTCTTAAAATGAGTAAAAACAGCGTCAAGTCATTTAAAAAAAGAAACAAGTTGTGCATTTTCGGTCATTTTCAACATGTTTAACTTAAAGGCGCGTGGAAAAGCAATTTTAAGAATTTTCTTGTCAGCAAATTACTTCCGCTTTTGGCATTTCCTTTTTCCATGAACTCAGCATTTCCGATTAGGTAAACTGATACCTGTGAGTAGGCGTGGCCAGGCTGCTACCCGGTCAAGGTGTGGTTGCTGGCTTTTTTTTTTTTTTGAATGTGTTTGTGTGTCTCTGCGTGTATTTCACTTCGAGGAAACATCAACCCATCGACGGACAAAGTTTCAGGTGAGCGCCTCGAACTCTTTCTTCACTACTTTCACTTTGGTGTCTTTGGAATGAAGCTTTTATGTATAGTTTTTATGCCGTAAACATTTGGGGTTTCAATTGTGTTGTTGTTGTAGTCGATAGATCAAAAAGCCTCCACTGATATTTTTTTTCTGTCGAACTGGTGTGATTTAAGCGACTATCTGTGGAAATAGTTGTAATATGAGCACAAATATTTTTCATGACATATATTGTCTTGAAAAAATATACACTTATACTGTTTTGCTGTAGCTACAGCGTTTTTTAAATGTTAAGTCGTTGATCATGTCGAATTAACCTCATTTAATATCTGGTAACACCCACACAAATACATGTTTTGTTTGTTTTGTTTTGTTTAATTAAGGAGATGTGTTTGTGCACTAATTTATATACAGTCTCAAATGCTGTGCCTGTTGATTGACGTGATTGCGGGCATTTTCTGATTGTGGGCATTTTCTACATACCTACATAAAGTTAGCATGATGCTCACCTTGTTTTTGTGTGGCGATGTTGTAAGAGTCACTAGTCATCTAGTCTTTGCTGGATGCCTAATTGAGATGATAAATTCTGATCTATTTTCTTTTTTTTTATTATTATTATTATTTTAGAATGTCCCACGCTGTTTCGAGTTGTGCTTTACAACAACAACATGGTTATGGGCTAGTTTCAGTTGTGGAAAACAAATGTACTGGAACTGTTCTCCTTGTTTTGAAAAATGTCTTGTTTGATTCTGCTACAATCGCATCGAAACTGGAAACTGAATTGTGTTTCAAAGACATGCCGCCTAGCTTTACTTGAGCTAAAATTCAATAGTTTTAGAATTGTGGGGATGTTATCAACGCTATTGATTGTTTTTAAATTATATTTTGAAGCACAGAAAGTCCAACGCAGCAGCGATGTCCAGCAGGCCCAACGGGAGTCCACCTCCCTACGAGTCCGATGGCTAGTAAGTCCAAACCGCTTTACAAATCATTTCCGTCTAATGTGAGAAATGGGCGACGAACCGAAGAACGTCACTTTGAGGAAACAAAAAGAATACTCTTCCCAAAGCTGTTTATTTGTCACTCCCATTTGAGTTTGACTGTAAAACCGACACGTCTAACAAAATTACATGATGTTTTTAAACGCCAAAATGTTCAACCAAAATGATCCTCCTGCCCGCAGCAACGCACCGCCCCAGCCGGCGTACTCGTACTACCCAGATGACGAGTTCCAGCACTTCTACCGCTGGACGTCGCCGCCGGGCGTGCTGAAGATCATGGCCATCATCGTCATCGTGCTGTGCGTGGCCATCTTCGCCTGCGTGGCCTCCACCCTGGCCTGGGATTCCCAGGGGGCGCTGTCGGGCTTCGGCGGCATCGGCGGCTCCTACAGCGGGAGCTACCCGGGAAGTTATGGCGGCGGCGGCAACTACGGCTCCTTCGGGGGCGGCGCCTACGGACCCGGCAACAACTACGGCTACGGCGGCCTCGGCGGCAACTATAACGACCCGCGCTCGGCGAAAGGCTTCATCATTGCCATGGCGGCCATCACCTTCATCGCCGCGCTGGCCATCTTCATCATCCTGGTGTCTCACCAGAGGATCTCTGAGAGCAGGAAGTTCTTCCTGGCCGTCATCATCATCTGCGCCATCTTGGCCCTGCTGATGCTGATCGCCGCCATCGTGTACCTGATGGCCGTCAACCCCATGGCGCAGTCGCAAGGCTCGGCCTACGGCAGCCAAATCGCCGGTCTGTGTGCGCAATACCAACAGCCGCAGGTGTCGGGGGTCTTCGTCAACCAGTACCTGTACCACTACTGCGTTGTGGAGCCACAAGAGGTGCGCACCGCTCATTCTTGTTTTTGTAGTTTGTGCTTTAAGGGCTGTTATGATTGATTTTCCGAATTTTCTCAAAGTCGGAACTAACCAATAAATCATCCGACGGCTCCCACGGCACTCACCACTCCAGGCCCCACATTTTTAACGCCACACACCCTCAAAGTATAATCTAAAAATCGGCTTCCGAAGCGGTGCTTTTGTCAAGGTGCTGGGAATTATGAACGGTTGCTTTGCACACAAAAACTTTCAGCCATATACTAGCCCACAAAAATCATGTCAGGAAAAGACGACTAGAACATCAGAACTTTATTTGAGGTAAATGAAAGGCACCTAAGAGGTCACACTTGTTCAACCACATTTTCTGTTTATTTAGTTTTTCCTTCATGTGTTTTGTGTGCGTATCCGGCAGGCCATCGCAGTGGTGTTTGGCTTCCTGGTGGCGGTCGCCCTCATTATCATGCTGGTGTTTGCGCTGAAGACGCGTAAGAAGATCGGCGAGTTTGGCAAGAGCAACATCTTGTGGAAGCGCGTCAAGGTGCTGGAGGACGCCGAACCGCCGCAGGACATCGAGGCCTGGGTCAGCAAAATCTTTCATCTGACATCGTCTTTAATATTCATTTCATTGACAAAAAAACAAAACAAAACAATGACACTATATATACACTTATCTGTGGCACGCATTTAAATGCAGCCGGGTGGCTTTGTGGACAACACTAATTGGTGGGATATCCCCGCATATTCAAGAATTTTTGGGTTAAATAGAGTTGTTTTTTTCTCCCCCAGGGCCATTTTAACGGGTTTCAATTATACGCGGATTTTTGCTGTTTGCGGGCCGCCCCGTTCTGTTGTGGAAGTATCGTTTCAATGCTTGTAGAACTGTTGTGAGGTGTTATGGTGCAGAGGAAGTGCAGAAAAGTGTGTGTAAAGCGATCTTTGAAGCAGTTGGACCAGTTTGGCGGCTCTCAGCGTGCAAAGAAGGGGGGGGGGGAACGGGACGGGGTGTTTGGGGGAGGTTGGAAGGCTGCCGGTGTTGGTTTCAAGGCGTGTCGCCGTGGTGACACAAATAGTTTCACTCTCATAATGTCACATTCTCAAGGGGGGGGGTCATTCACTCACACACACACGTTGGAAAAAGGGCACGCGGGTTTTGTTGTTTTCTTGGAGGTCGCAAGAGCTGACGTGACGGGTCTGCGCATGCTTGTCATTCTAGCGCGGCAAGCCTCTTTTTTTTTTTTTTTTTTAAACCCCGCTGGGGAAAATAATACCTGACGCAAAAGTCAATGATCTTTTCCCAGTCATTTAAAAAATATTGTGAGTTTAAAAAAAAAAAAGTATTTTTGACGAAGAAAGTAGCAACTTTGCAAGTCTGTTGTTGTGGTAACGCTAGCGCTTGTCGACAGGTGAACGACGTGTCGATGCCACCCACTGAATTTCACATGGCCGAGGTACCGGAGAAGCTGCGCAGCTCGCGGAGTCACCTGGACAACGACGACGACCACAGCACCAGCTACAGCAAACCGGTCTACAGCTACACGCCACCGTCAGTCCGCATTTCACGAACCGTCCATGCTCACGTTCACCCACACGCGCGACTTCATATCGCTCGCGATGATGTTGATTGGAATGATGATGTCATAGAGTGAAACGCGTCCAATGCTGAGTCATTCGTACTCGACAAAACAAAGTTGCGTGTGATTGTTTCACAAATGTGTTACGGTGTGTGTTAATTTATCATCATCATCATCGTCATTATTCTAATCATGTGTGCAATTTTGTGCGTGTGCCAGTCCGGTGGAGGACGAGCAGCCGGTTCGTAACGGCATTCCTTACGGCGTCAACTCGGACGTTCCCAGCAGAGCCAACAGGAGGCGCGGGGACCCCGACGCCGATTACGCCTCTTCGGGAGACGAGCTGGATGACGACGATGCCGACTTCTACAGGTGGATACGCGCCCACGCGGCATTGCGCACGTAGCCGGATGGCGCGCCGTTTTAATGGCTAATTGTCTTCCTCAGCGAGTTCCCGCCCATCCCCAACGAGCAGGAACGGAACGAGTACAAGCGAGAGTTCGACCGCAATCACCTGGAGTACAAAGACCTCCAGGCCGAGCTGGACGCCGTCAACAAAAAACTCAGCGACGTCAACCGAGAACTGGATGAGCTGCGGGAGGGGAGCCCACAGTACCTGGTCAGCATCGTACACCGTTCACCACATTTCATCGCAAAGAACACGCCAAAAATCACGTCTCAGCGATAACTCAGCCATTTTTTTTTCAAAATGGCCAATTTAGTGTCAGTTTTGTCACTTTCAGGGGCCTTTGAAAATTCAGCCCTCAGACGGTTTCACTTCGCAACATGAAATTCAGTAGACAAGGTCGATCATGAGAGCCACAAAAAAGCCTCAAGAAGCCATGCTTGAAAAGACTTAGTTTGACTTGGCAACATGAAATTTGGTCGTCATGTCTATCTTGAGAAGGCCCACAAAAAAGCCTCAAGAAGCCATGCTTGAAAAGATATAGGAAGTCTACAATTTTTGTTTAAATTTACCCTTTATGTATCAATTCTGTCTTTTTGGGGACTTCTTTTGAATATTTTTGAAAATTCAGCCCCCAAAACCAGTTTCACTTCGCAACCTGAAATTTAGTCAACATGTCTATCATGAGGAGAGCCACAAAAAAGCCTCAAGAACAAGAAGCCATGCTCGAAAAGACTCAGGAAGCAAAGTTTGACTTGGCAACATGAAATTTTGTCTTCATGTTTATCTTGAGAAGACCCACAAAAAATAGGAAGTCTGCAATTGTTGTTTAAATTTACCCTTTATGTATCAATTTTGTCATTTTGGGGACTTCATTTGAATATTTTGAAAATTCAGGCCCCAAAACCAGTTTCACTTAGCAACCTGAAATTTAGTCAACATGTCTGTCATGAGGAGAGCCACAAAAAAGCCTCAAGAAATCATGCTCGAAAAGACACAAGAAATTGACCGTTTTGTTTTTTTAAGCTGCCATTTTAGGCTCATTTCAAGGTGCCATTCAAAGGACTACATGTTGCCCAAGAGATCCTCGAGGTCAAACTCCTGCACATAGAAATATAATGATAATAATAATAAAATTATGTGTTTTACGCCAGGATGCCCTGGACGAGTACAACCGAATCAAGGACATGAAAAAGGTGAGTCAGTGTTTTATCTGTTCGAAGAGTGGTTGTCAAACAATGCATAAAGTTAAATACAACTGAACTGTACAAAACAAATATGGCGTATTGGATTCCACAAAAAACGTACGCCACTGCCATATTATGCCACAGTTGAAACATTTAATTCAGCGATTCCTTCAGGTACAACTACAAGGAGCACACCGTGACTCTTTGTGCGTTTGTTGCGTTGTGTTTGCAGTCATCAGATTATCGCGCCAAAAAGAGGCGCAGCAAATACCTGAAAGCCAAACTCAACCACATCAAAAAAATGGTCAGCGACTACGACCGCAGAGCCTGAGATGCGGCGGTGCGCTTCGGACGTCGTCGCCATCAGCCGAGCCCGTGGCGTCGTCATTCTCAACCGACCGTGTGATGTCATCAGAACAAAATTTTGGATGGTGAGTGCGAGCTGTCGACCGTGGTCGGAACCGACAGCCCAAGTCTTACTCCCTGCTATGAACTCTTTTTATCCCAAAAGCACAACAAGCTAAGTTTAAGTATTTGTAACTTTTTTTGCATGAAACTTTATTTGTATTTTCTCAACTCTGTTCATGTGTATGCTTATTTGTAATAATTTGCATGAATTTTACCCGGTCTTTTTCTTATCTCAACTCAGTTCATGTGTATCAAGTGGGCTGTTTTTTAACCAAGTACTTTTACTCTGGTCTCTGTGTTACTTTTTAAATTTTTTTTATGACAATAAAATGTCCACTAGATGTACTTTATTTACTGAAGTTTTTCCGTGAGGTAGCAGCATTTGGCGGTAGTTGGCTCCGAATAGGAATGTTAAGATTTTAGTGGTGAAATGTTGAGAAAATACGGTACTTGTCATGATAAAATAAATACAGCAGCACATCATGCAAACATCTGATCTCTTGTTCGAGAGTTATCTTGTAAACTAGACCAAATTGTGATCGATGAAATATTGGACACTAAACATTAAAATAAAGTGAGCCGGGAGTGTAAATGCTAAAGGTGATGTTATTGTTTTCAGAAAGTTTCCGTGTATTCTGATCCATCTCATTCAACTTTGGAAAGAAATCAGATTCATTTGAATATTTTCTCGACCAAGAAGTCTGAGTTGATTTAATATGATTTTTCATTGGATTGTCTCACTTATTATTTTTTTTTCTTTTTGTGGTTGCTGATGATGAGACGCGAATGTTGCTCAGTGCTGATGATTGCGTTTCGGCGAGCAGAGGACGCCTTGCTGGCCTTAACCATCCACCACTGATCAAACCACTTCGTGTGTGTGTGTGTGTGTGTGTGTGTGTGTGTAGTGATCACTAAGCAGCCTAACAGATTAGCAGCACAGTTTGTGTGTGTGCGCATCACATTGTGTCTCATTTAACGGCGAATTTGAGGTCAAAGCGGGTTCGTCCTTCAGCCGCCAATCAAGGCCAAGGCCAGAAGAGACACACACACACAGACACACACACACACACACACACACACACACACAGACAACATCTGTCTACATGCACAAATGCATACACGTGAGCATGGGTTTGTCCTTTCTGGCTGGATGAGTTTGAGACGGTCACATGAACATGTCCATCTCGTGTACAAAATGAAATGACCACAGAACGGACTCGTCTGCTCTTCCTGGTGAAATCCTTCTTTCAATTCTTTTTTTTTTTTTGTTAACGACCGTCGACGCTGGCGTGTCTCGTTTAATCTTTAGACGTTTGAAATCGGAACTGAAAACATACCTGCCAAATGTCAAAAATGTCAACCTCTTTACAAAAAAAGTAAAACTTGTAGCATTCATTTTGTGCGCCAAGGGGCAAGTCACATTAGCCGTTGCTTGTCAGGACTCTCAATTTATATAAGAATAAAGTAGATTCTTAGTGACAGTCATGCATTATGATTCAGCGATGACTAATAATACACCCAATATATGACATTAAAAATTAGACTACTGTTTTCATTTTTGCTATATTTTTTTCTTTCGGGGAAAAATAGTTGCCGAAAGGGTTGGAAAAGTTGTGAAATATAATGACAGTGTTGCCAAGTTGGTAACACTTGAAAAGTGCATGAGACACTCTTGCTGGCGACATGTCCGTGTGCACATCAAACAAAAGTACAACTTTCAGAATAAAACCACCGCATTGTTTTGAGTTTATGTGAGGGACGATCAGAGACTGTGGGCGAGCCAAATATGGCCCCCGGGCCTTATTTTGCATAGGGGTTCAGGTTTGTAAATATGGGATTTCAATTGAGCATTTAGGGTTAGGGTTTCAAACAAGAGTTACATTTTCATATTAGGGCTTGAAGGCTAGAGTTAGGGTCTGAAGGTACCGTATAAGTTTTTAACCCAGGGTTCTGTTTTCAAACAAGGTTTAGAACTTCAAAATTGGATTTTGAGCCGCGATCAAGTATTTACAGTTCAACTCAACGTTAGAGTTTCAACAAGGGAGTTTCACAGTTGGAAAGCAGTGTTCCGATCCACGCCAGAGTTTTAAGATTTTTCATTGTCGGGTTTGGATCCCGCGGTCGTATTATGAAACGGCGGCCCGTGCGGTGATGCTGCTGTCCCTTTAAGAGGACATCAAAGCCGATTAGCGCTCATCCCGCCCTCCCGCCTTTCGCGTCATTTGGTTGTATTCCCAAACGGAACCCTCTTCTCCTTCGCCGTGTATTCATTCCCACTCGGACCACCCCCCACCCCCCAAAAAAAAGTCGGGTGCGTCCCCGGCCGGCTCGTCGCCCGGATTCCCGCGACGGAGCCATGACGCGCGCTCTCGCTCTCGCCCTCGGTTGCGCGCCCTCGCCGCGACGACGTGCGAGCGCGAGCGAGTGAAGCGCGCCGCCGTCGCGCGCGCACGTCGACGCCCCCGC
The DNA here is from genome assembly GCA_901007745.1 of Hippocampus kuda. Taxonomy (NCBI): domain Eukaryota; kingdom Metazoa; phylum Chordata; class Actinopteri; order Syngnathiformes; family Syngnathidae; genus Hippocampus; species Hippocampus kuda. Next base: position 1,615 of record CAAKHF010019802.1, on the reverse strand, counting down.
GTCGCGTCGCGTCGCGTCCCATCCCGTGCAGGTGCGTCCAGATGCAGAAGAGCGTGCGCTACAACGAGGGCCACGCGCTGCACCTGGCCCTGACCGCGCGCAAGGAAGGTGCCAAGCGCGGCCTGGTCGGCAAGCGCAGCTCGGAGAACGTCCGCTGGACGGACAAGTTCTTCGCGCTCTACCAGAATCTTCTCTTCTACTTCGACAACGAGCAGAGCGCGCGGCCGTCCGGCATGTACCTGCTGGAGGGATGCACGTGCGAGCGCGCCCCCGCCCCCAAAGTGGCCTCGGTCGGCGGCAGCAGGGACGCCCCCGAGAAGATGCAGGTACGAGACCCCGAAAAGAGGCCGCGTTACGGTTTTAAGACAAGGTTCGGCTTTCAAAATAGGGCTTCGAGACAGTCCTGGGTTTTCGCAATAGTGTTTCAAGACAACGGCAGGACTTCGAAGTAGTGCACTGAGTCACGGGTGGGGTTCTAAAGTTCAGGGTGTAAGTTACTCTTACTGTTTCAAATAATGGTTGGGCTTTCAAAGTAGGGTTTGGAAGCAGGATTAGGGTTCCAAAGTAGGGCTTGGAGTTCAAGTTAAGGTTTCAAATCAGACTCAGGGTTCAGATGAAGTGTAGTGAGACAGGGCTAGGGTTCCAAAGTAGGGTTTCAAATTACAGTCATGGTTTCAAACCAGGGTTAAGTTTTCAAAGGAGTGTCTCAAGCCAGCTAAGGTTTCAAAGCAGGCTTTTAAGCCAAGGTTTGAGTTTCAAATGAGGCTTTCAAGCCAGGGATAGGGTTTTAAATAAGGGTTAGGCTTTTTTTAAGTAAGGTTTCTCGCAAGGATTATGATTTCAAACCAGTGTGGGTGCTTCACTACGATGGTAGGGTTTACAGTAAAGTTTCAATGCTAGATTTAGGGCTTAATTCGGGTTTTCAAGTCAGTGTTGGACTTGTTGACATGCTTGTTGAGTGTCATGTGAGTTAAGTGTCTTGTGCGCCTGGCAGACATGGCAGGACGTGAGCTTAGAGGAGGGGGCGTGGCTCGTCGACGTTGCCCGTGCGCGCGTGTATGTCATTGTTTTGGTTCGGGTTAAATCCATCTGGCTGCCAGGGAAGCCGCATTAGCTGCACAAGCTGCCTTGTTCGTTATGTAAGAACAACACACACACACACACACACACACACACACACACACACACACACACACACACACACACACACACACACACACACACACACACACAGTCTCATGCGTGTGGAGATACACACGCTCATTCATTTAACTCATTCAGTACCAGCCAATTCTGGACCAAGTCTGAAAAGACGTTTATAAACGTCTTTGGGAGTGAATGAGTTAAACTACGGGAGTCGACACATTGTGCCATTTGTTTGTCTACATGTCCAAAGAAGGGATGCTTACTGTGCTGCACGAAAGATGAAGCTCAGATGTCATTGTGAAGTCTTAAACATTTCAAGTTTTTTGACAACATGAAGTCCGATTTTGGACTGGGTGGGATCAGGGCAAAGTAAAAGGTTGTGGAAGGAGATAAAAATAGGAGAGAGAGAGAGAGAGAGAGAGAGAGAGAGAGAGAGAGAGAGAGAGAGAGAGAGAGAGAGAGAGAGAGA
>CAAKHF010019801.1:23697-36618 GCA_901007745.1 Hippocampus kuda | reverse complement strand
CCCCCCCCCCCCCCCCCCCCCCAGTATTTGAGCCCTCACTAAATCGCTTTTTGCTTTGTCACGGGTATGACAATGTCAAGCTAATCTTAAAACCAAGTAAATATGTGTATCTTAAACATGTATCTTACATAGGTAGACAGACAATAGAACAATTCTCACTAGCATAATTGTTATCCATTGGTTAAAAAATAAAGCACGCTACTGCAGCTCACGTGACAGTCTCTTAACATCCGTATTAGGGATAAAACGGTAATGGCAATATTGCGATATGAAAAATCCCAAAACATCATCATCGTCATTTCACGTTAATAAAGGTAGCAAATCTGTGAAATAGGCCAGGTTATTTCCCATTTGTGAAGTTCCAGCACTTTCTGGTGGTTAGTTTATGAGTGCAGTTTAATTTGAATAAGGCTGCTTTTGACCACGGCGGCAGGGTGGGCAACTGGTTAGCACCTCCACCTCATGTTGCAGGAGTTGTGGGTTTAATTCCGGGCTCCAGCCTTCCTGTGTGGAGTTCGCATGTTCTCCCGTGCCTGGGGTGGTTTTCTCTGGGGACTCCGGTTTCCTCCCACATTCCAAAAACATGCATGGCAGGTTCCTGGAGCACTCAAAATTGTCGCTGGGTGTGATTGTGAGTGCGAATGGGCGTTTGTCGATGTATGCCCTGCGGTTGGCTGGCAACCAGTTCATGGTGTACGCCGCCTACTGCCCAAAGTCATCTTGGATAGGCCTCAGCACACCCGTGCCCCTCATGAGGACAAAACCGTTCAGAAGATGGATGGATGTTTTGGCCACCTTCCGTTCAAAAACCATGTTTATCGCCAGATGAAGGGCAAATTGACTGGCTTCACAATGTGTATGCATAAGCCAGTCAGTGCCTCAAAATTGTTACCAGCCCAACACAGCATTGTGGTACTTTGCACTGATGAGCCAAAAGGAGCACGTGACAATGAAATGGCTGGCCAATCCTGTTTCCTTGTCACTGGTGTTACATACAAAAACACAATATTGTGCTTCAATGAATATTATATTTTTTACCATGCATTTTTATTCAGTATGGTGGACTTTTTTTTCCCCCGCCAACTTCCCTATAATATTGTGATAACTATCGTATTGTGAGGTTCATATGATGCTAATTATCGTAATGTGACGATATTATTACATTCCTAACCTGTATGGTAGGTTAATTGGGAATTGGGTCCTCAGAATTTGCCGTAGGTGTGAATGTGAGTGTGACTGGTTGCTGGTCTAGAATGTTGCCTGTGATTGGCTGGCCCTGCCGCCCGGAGACAGCTGGGATCGGCTCCAGCACGCCAGCGACCCGAGTGAGGACAAGCGGTTTGGATAATGGAGGGATGTGTTTTATTGCACTTCCCCTGGTGGCTAAGGCATGCATGTCAAGGAGCTGCACAATAAATGATTCATGATGCGCACACTCTTTATATTGTTTTCAATTGTTGTTCTGTTATTGTAATGTTTTGTTATTTTTTTTAAATTTATGAAAAATGTGTTCTGTGCTAGATTGTTGTATTTTTTGGGCGGGGGGGGGCGCTGTGTGTGGGGAACAAATGAAACTCAACTCAAGGCACCACTGTATTAATTGGGTCATTCTTAACCAGTTTTTAGCTGTGGCAATTCGTTGCATTTTAACCCAACTAATTACCCAGAATGCACCTCATCGGCCCTTGAGTGCAGGCGCCGGGTGGTTGATGGTCCAAATCACGGCGTCCAAACTGCATGTCCCGCATTGAAGGGCGCGTTTGTCCCGTAGCATTGTGCTCTCACTATTTGCTCAATGTTGCACTTGAAGCGTGCATATGAGGAGGTAATTTGGTCGAGTTTTTAGTCTCAGGAATTTTTTTTTTTTCAAGCGTCTAGTGAGTGCTGGGGTGTGTAGTGATGCATCATGGCTTCTTTCTTGCCTCTTTTCTTCCTCTCTCTAGCCTTTTGTATCCCCTCATAAACGATTCTCTCTGATATATATTTATGGTGTGATTGTTGTTTTAAAACCACATTGATTGCTTTGTTATGAAGGTGCCCATGTCTCTTCCATTGCCCCTAATGGTACAAGCTGCGTACTACTACTACTACCACCACCACCACCTCCACCAACAACACCTCCTCCACTCCTCCTACTTCTCCTTCAACTCCTGTCCCGATATGTCTGAGTGCATCGCTGCTGGCCCAGTTAGGCCCCAGAGTCTGCGAGCCCTTGTGGCCCTGAGTAAAGTCTGAGGCACCAGCAGGAACTGAGCACACGTCAGAGCCGCAGCAGCGATGGTAACGGCAGACCCCGGTTGTCACGGTCACCTTGCCTTGAGAGTTGGAAGCCGAGCTGCTCGTTGAACTGAACTGGACTGTGCTTTTGTGGCGCTGATTCGCGGCAGTGAGCAGGGGCAAGGTGTGCCATCCAGCCTCCCGACAACCGGACGCATGCTCGTTTTGTGACACTGGACTGAATTTCCACCACGAATCCAATATGGACATATCTGCCGCTTTCACAATGGAAAGAAGGCTGGCACAACACCGTTGGACACACCTTAAAAGAAGCACTTCTCCATGGACTCCTTCGACAAACTGTCAGTGGACATTAAGCCATGGAAATGCCATTTGTGGCTGGATTTGCTCGCTGTGGAGCCAAGATGTTCCACATTGGGCTCCGATGCTGTGAAATTGCTTTTTCGGCCTCCGTGACGTCTTTCCGCCCACAACTTGGCGCTTCTCCGAGTTCTCCCACATGCGCAGCTTCCTGGATTACAAATCTGAATGCGACAAATGCATCTGACTTTATACATTTTTCGTACTTACTTTTGTTGATTTAATTATATTTTTGAGCGCGCCACAAGAACTTTCCAAAGACTCACAATGGACTTGTGCTTTACCTGTGGAATCAAGGACATGAAAGCGAACCTTTTGACCGGCACCCTCCCACGGACACAATTGTGACTCTGAGCTGCCGCTTGATGAACAAATGCAGCAACCCCCCCTTCAAAGACTAAAAGTCCACCCCAGTGATCAGTTCCTGCACACTCAAATCGAGGCATGGCCTCACTCCTCAGCCTTCCCTGATTGGATCCTTGTTGCCTAGATACAGTGCACAGGGTCGTGCGGTTGGGCCCTAGTCGAGCCAGTAAGGAATCAGGTGTCAAATGGTACCAGGCAATCACTTTTCACCATTTAAAATGTCTTAATTGCTTGAGGAGTTAACATTCCTCATTATAATTGACAGAAATTGTTTTATACTGCAGTTTTATTTGATAGTCTTACTCAAGTGGTAGTGCTAAAAAATTCTGCAGTCTATTGTTTAATGTGCAAGTCCTTGCAAAAAAAAAAAAAAAAAAAGTCTCCAGGGCTCAGTTTTCCGCCTCTGCTTCAAAGAACACATGCAAAATGAAGGGAATTTTTCACATGGAATGACTTTTAATGAGGCCACTTTTTTCCCTGATTACTTCACGCATCGTTAAAACTTTTACACTTAAAATGAAATTTGAGGAAAATGCGATGTGGACACACTCGGCTAGTTAGTCGCATCTTTACCCTGAGTCTCATGTACACACACACACACACACACACACACACACACACACACACACACACACACACACACACAAGACATAAATGTAGTATGTCTGTGGATTATGTTTGCGTCCTTGAGCAGAGGTGGAACGCGGATGTCTCAGGACTCTCACTTTTTAACCCCCCCATTAAAAAAAAAAAAAACCTTCCTCACCACATTTTCCTGTTTGACCTCTTGTTTGCCCATTTGGAGTTCCCATCTCACCCGCTGCACCCTTTGGGGTTTCTGTATGTTCTTTTTCTCTCTCTCCCTCTCATTCCAGAGCACCACTCCAAAGGCTTTTGCCGCTCGCAAGATCTCACTAACCAGTAGGTGGACCCGAATGTGATAACCATTGGGTTCGGAATTCTGCCCTCCTATTTTTCTCCCGATTTTACTTTGACACCCCCCTCACCCCTCCCGCGCAGGCAGCAAGACGCCGCCTGTCGATGCCGACGGAGGGGCGGGAGACGCCGACACTGGAGCCGCGGCGGGGAGGAAGAGGCGTTGGGGCTCCAGCACGGCGGTCACTGCCAAGAAGCCGTCCATCAGCATCACTACTGACTCTCTCAAGGTGGGGGGTGAACAAAAGTCTCCTTTCGGGATGGAACGGGCAAACTCATTCTTGGCCATGGTCATTTTCATCAGTTTCATTTTGTTTTCGTATAATGACCCGATCCTTTCCCTGTGTGTTTCCCCACAGTCTTTAATTCCAGATATCAAAATAGCCCAGGAGGCCGTGGTGGACCTGCACCCAGAGGAGCTGCAGCTGTCCGGGGACGAGGACAACAAGGACAACGGCCAGGGAGACGAGGACGACGGTCTCAAGATTCGGCGCACGGTGACACAGGCAAGGGAGCCGTCTGAACGGCGCCGGCGCTCTTTTGTCCGCCTGTCCGTCAATGTTTGCCCGCGTCCAGGTGGTCCCCGGGAACAGCCAGGAGAACGGGCGAGGTGACGAAGAGGAAGACGCCGAGATGGCGGAGAGCGAAATCCCGCAACCGCCCCCCGTAGAGCAACCCAAGCCAATTCCTCCCGAGAAGACGGCAAAGAAGCCCGACGCAGACCCGAAGAAAGGTGAGGCCTCGGAATTTCTTCCTTCCAATCTCTGAGCTTTCCAATCACGCGCCTCTCGTCCTTAGCCTCCACCGACGACGGTTTGGTGCGTCGCTCCATCAGTCAGCAGTGGTCCGGCGTGTCCATCACAATCGACGACCCCATCCGATTCACGCGGAAGCCCTCGCCGCCCCGCGGCAAACTTTCCAATATCGTCCACGTGACCAACCTGGTGGGTTTGGAGCAGAAGCTCATGCACGGTATCTCGCCGGCCGGCCGGCCAAACTTGCCTCTGTCATTCATAGAAGAAATCATATCATCTCAAGGCTCAAAATAAGAAGTTTCACATCGCTGTTGTTCTCAAATTTACGTAAATATCATCTTGTTTTTCTTTTTCCCATTTTTTTAAAATCAATTTCAGTTCGCTAGAGTACCAGACAACCCAGTCAGAAATAAGTTTGAACTGAAATGTATTTATTTGGGGGAAATTGCGCTCACTGAAAACAGGTATGGACAATAAAATACATTTGCTGCTATTTGTGATGTGAATTTTAGAAATGTAAAAAATGGTTGCATCTTGAGGTTGGTTAAGTCACAAAGGAAATCAGTTGTTCATTCGTTTTATTTTTATTTGATTATTGTCGATTAAAACCCCTTGCTTCAGGTCCCACCTGCAAAAACATTGCTCCTCAAATGAAGTCTTTTATCAGCAAAAGTGCTCCTCAAAGAAGAAAAGTCATTTCCAACCTTGAATGTATTTATTTAGTCATTTTCATGAGACATAATTGATGGAGTTTTGTTTTATTTCGCTACAACCACACTAAATGCATATTTTGTCTGCTCAAAGGTGCGACCGTTCACCGTGGGCCAGCTCAAAGAGCTCCTGAAGCAGACCGGTAGCATAGTGGAAGACGGCTTCTGGATTGACAAGATCAAGTCACACTGCTACGTCACGGTGAGCCGCCGCCGCCGCCGATTTGAATCGGTCGAGGTGACGTTTGTGGGCTCATGGTCCACTCTCTGCCCTTCCCAGTACACAACGACAGAGGAGGCGGCAGCCACCAGGGAAAGTCTTCACGGAGTCAAATGGCCCCAGAGCAATCCCAAAGTCCTCAGTGTGGACTTCTGTGAGCAGGATGAGGTAATGCTTACGTGCCTGCTGCTTTGTCAGCATGCTGTCGTAGTACCGAGACTGACGTGTAGGGTGTAGCGCGGCACCACAGTAACATGGTTGTTTTTTCCGAATTGGCTCCAATTTTTGAAATATTCTATCATTATTGTTTTTAAGTCATTCACTCCCAAAGACGTATTTAGATGTCTTTTCAGACGCCAGCCATTTTCAGACCCTTTTCAGTCAATATAAAATGAGGAGCTGGGATTAAATGTGTGGCCTCTGAAAAGACATCTAAATATGTCTTTGGTAGTGAATTATGGGAGTGCAAATTATACCCAGTTATGACATTTGGGGTCGCTTTATGCTCCAACGTAATTGAGCCTCTCTTTCTCCTCAAGCCTGTCCGTACAGTATTCTTTCGTCTTTGATGGGATTGTGTGAAAGATGGCAATCGTTATCGCAGACAGCTGCGCATATCCCTGTCTGAGTTTCTTTTCATCCTTCTACTTTCTCTTAAACTTTTCTCTTCTTTCTACCTACAATCTTGCTGCTGAAGGCTGTAAATTTCCCCAGTGTGGGACAAATAAAGGATTATCTTATCTTACTCGATGCAAATCCTCTTATGTGAAAAATCCAAAGTTCAGGTCAAAAGCTAGTTTTTGAAATGTCAAAGTACAAACACTGCTTTAACTCACAATCAAAAGTACATTTTGGAAACTGTCAAAGCACATACATTATCACTCAGTCACTCAAATTTTTTGTTGCTCTTCCCCGCACGCAGCTTGACTTTCACAAAGGTTTGTTGAAGCCAAACCACGCGGAGCCGCAAGTCCCGCAGCCGGCCCCGCCGCCCAGCCGACCGCCCCCGCTCATGCCCGAGCGAGACCGGGAGCGGGACCGGGAGCGCGACAGGGAGCACGAGCGTGGGGCGCCCGCCGTGCGGGACCTGTGGGCTGAGCGGCAGCGGCAAATGGAGCGCCGCGAGCGGGCCCGCGGCGAGCGCGAGTGGGATCGCGACAAGATCCGGGAATTCGCCAGGCCGGGCGCCGACAAGGGCGAGCGGCGCTCCAGGTCCCGTGACCGAGACAGAGAACGGGAGCGGCGGCGGCGGGAACGGCCAAAGAGCAAGGAGAGGAAGACCGACAAGAAGGGTAGGTTTGACAACAAGTTTTGGTGTTTTTTTTTTTCTCTATCTCTGGTTTTCCCTAGCTTTAACTTGCACCAACTTCCACAGAAATATTTTTTCTCACGGGTAATGCCAAAATAAATGCTTCCTCTTGGGGACATAAATGCCTCTGGCCAAAACATGGAAATAAACACAGTCCATGATAAATGAATGTTGAAAATGTTCAACATCGCAGAGTAAAAAGGAGCCAGCCGGCAAACTCCACGGATGGCCCTCCGCCTCTCTCACGCCCTCTTCTCGTGTCGCGCTGCCCGGGTGAGGCAAGCCGACCTCTGCAAAATATTTGCAGCTGGGAAGCACATTCCTCGGGTCAAAAGTTTCCAACGTGTCAATAAATCACTTTGTGCCCTTGCTTGTCTTTCGTAAACCAAACTCATTCCGCTCGCTCTCCGTTGACAAGGTTTTGGTTCATTGTCTCCTCCGTGTTCGCAGCCATGCTGTTCGTGGAAGGAGTGCACGTCAAAACAAAAAATCGTCCGGATCAAACAGATTTAAATTCTACCCATATGTTCCGCAGACTCTGACCCGCAACGGGCAGACGCCTTGTTATTCGGTGTTGGAGTTTTGCCCCTCGCAAAACACATTTCAACCTCTTAAAACACACTTTCTCAAGTTCATTCCAAATCAAGTATAACATGCAAAGTGTCCTGTGTAGTGAATACCGAAGGATTGGAGGAATGGAACCCAAGTACGTTTCTCTTGCCTTCAGGGGCCATCATAGGACTTAAGAACCAAACTAAAAGTGGTCCATCCGAGAATGTGTCAACTTTCAAGCAGTTGAGAGGATGAAACTTCCACCTGGCTATTGAAATCTTCGTTATTTTCCACGAATATTGACCCACTACTGCGATTCATACTGTACTGCCCCCCCCCCCCAAAAAAAGATTATGATGAACTGCTGATACGCAACAGGGGAAACACAATGAGATGAAATGGATTGGTCGCCGAGCCCTAACACAAGCCTGTGCCAATGTCGTGCTTTTTTTTTCGCCATCAGAGAAGGCAGACGAGCCTCCCGCAAAGCTTCTCGACGACTTGTTCCTCAAGACCAAAGCAGCTCCTTGTATATACTGGCTTCCCCTCACTGAAGATCAGGTGGGTGTCCTCCTGCCTGTATTTGCAGACATGTTTCGGGTGTGAATTGCAAAAGGTGAGTTCAAATGACCCGTTTGCAGAAAGCGCGAGTCTCTGTCATTGTTTGCGCATCAGTTTGTGCTGATGTGAATCGAAGCCGATGCTATCGGTGAGCTCATGCGAAGGTGCTTTGTTTTTGGGGGGAGGAATTGAACTGCCGAATGCAGTCATCTATGGAACATGGCTTCGTGACTGTGTACATGTTGGATGGATGGTGCGGATGCTTTGGGATCCTCTCCCTCTGGCGGCATCTATCCAGAATTTCAATGTACAATAACATTTTCAAGATTTGATATTATTCAGTATTTAATCTTTCTATTCATCTGACAAGCTGCAGTCTGTTGACTTCAAATAATTGCCAGATGTTGGAATGCATATATTTGGATCATTTAGCGATTACAAAATTACACTAGCGATGTAAAATAATAGAAAAAACATCATTTACAAGGCAGTACCTGAGTTGGTAACTCAATTACTTTTGGGGAGAAGTAATTTGTAACTATAATTACTTTTTTTCAAATACCATGCTCAACCCTGTGTGTGTACACTTATCTGTTTTTAAAATTCCACCACCAGGTGGTGCAGAAGGTGCTGGAACGCAGCGAGCGGCAAAAGGAGCGAGAGCGGCGGCTCAAGGAGCTGCAAGACGAGCAGGAAAAAGTTCGCGAGGAGCGGAAGAAGGAGCGGCTGAAGGCCCGGGAAAAAGAAGATCGGGGCGGCGCGACGGAGTCCAGCAGGGCAGCCGACGCCGACCGGGAAAAGGAGCGAAGCCGGAACAAAGATGGCGAGCGGAGGAGGGAAGGCGAGCGCCGGCCCGGGCGACCGCCACTTGGGCGGCGCTCTCGTAGTTGTAGCGACACCCGAGACAGGCGCCACTGAAGCACGCGGAAGAGGGCTCCCGTCGTGATGTGGCGTCCATTCGGAGGGGGCGGTCCGGTCCTCCTGAGGTTTGGGAGGCCCTTTTTTTTTCTCCTTCAACTTCTGTGGTTCCACAGTTTATTCCTCCCCAAGCCCTATAATAAAGTCCAAAATAGATCCCCTCTCCATCCACACTCGTCTCTGAGCAGTTTCAGTGTTTCGACTTGCTTCAGCACTGAACTTACAGAGCTGTGATCATTCTTTCGTTTTTGCTTTTCTTTTTACATTTGTCGGTAATGTTGAAACAGGGATAGAAGATGCTATCGTAATGCTTGTTTTATTTTAAGACATCAGAGGAATCTTGCCCCCTCGAAAACCTCTACACTAATTACAAAAAAAATTTAGTGTGTGGCAAAATTTCTGGGTAGCGTGAAAATGTGCTAGAGTGGCTCTTTTATAAGTGAACTTCCTTTGACTTCCCGATTGGAAAACATCCAACAGTGTGTTTCAGTCGTTTATGCACAACTTCCTCTTTAACTTGAACAGCAACATGGTTTTGATCCGTGGGGGGAGATGTCAGATAAATCAGTGAGAGACTGGAAGAGTCACAGAAAGGCATAGAAGTGGACGTCCTTTCAATTTTTAATGTATCAAACGTCTGTTGTGAATTTTATACTTCAGCTTCTTGTAGAACAGCCAAGTCGCGCGCACTCAAGTGCTGAACCTCGGGACATAAAAAGTGAACTTGTTCAAGACCTAGTGCAGTTTGGGTTCATCCTGACGTGTCAATTGAAAGTCACAAATCCCGATGTGTCGGTGAGTAGTGCAGAGGAGATCCAAATGATTTAATCTTCTAATCAATAGCTCTGACAAACGGTTCCATTTTTACCATTTTATCTTGTTTTAGTTGAAAAGTTGATTTTTGTTGCTCTTGAATGTATTGCAAGTCATGACGTATAAGTTAATAAATTGAAGTGCTGACCAACTTCAGTTGGTAAAACCTTGGCCTCATGCACGCTATCCGTTGGGGGGGATTCAGACACGGACCAGCTTAGAAGCATCAATTTCTTTTATATGAACTCTGAAATGTACAACCACAAAGCAGTCTTATTAAATCTATAGAACACAAAACGTGTTGTTACAGCATACAGAAATAACAGTAATTGTCCTCAAATTTGACTGGTTCACCTTAACAAAATCTCAAAGTGAGATTTAAGTGCAAAATGTTTGCTAACAAAATATGTACAGTTAAGCAGGATCCTTTGTTCTTCTACAGCAAATGAGCAGTAGTCTCTTTCCTGTTCCCTTTTTTTTTTTTTTTTTGTGACCATACAGTAAAAGTAGAACAACAGCAGGTACAGTGGAGTCAAAGGGGAGGGCGGGCACAAGTCAAGAAGGAGCCGCGGGAATGTCTTAAAATCAGCAGTTACATGTTGAGAGTCAATAAAACCGAAGCGCGCAAAGGGGAGGGCTTCCTCAGTTTTGCGTGGCGGCGCTGCACACTCGGCTCATGTGACACGGGTGGCAGAGCAGATGAGAGTCCAGCGGGAAGCACTGCGAGCCGGGCTTATCGGAGAGCTGCTTGCCACACTCCTGCGGGGGGGGGGGACAAGGAATGCGTACGGGAAGTGATGTCAGCTCGCGCAAACAGAAGAGGCGTTTGGTGTGCGTCACTCACCTCACAGTGGTAACACTCAAAATGGTAGTCCTTGTTCATTGAAACAACCCTGAGGATCTCCTCGCTGCCCTGCAAAATCATTCCAGAATGAACCAGTTTCTGGATGAATTGAGCGAGATGTGAGCAGGGACAAGTCGGGACCAAAATTCGGCCCATTTCTGTTTGGATGAAAAATAATCGCGGAGGCGGGGCTGTGGAAGACGACGAGCTTGTCAAAAATGACCAACGTTCGAGGCCATGACAGCACTCACCTCAGTAGGCAAGATGGGCTGCAAACAGGCAGCGCACTTTGGGGCAAAAGTCCTGCGGAGACGGAAAAGACACAAGTTGAGAGACGAGTGACGTCGAAGAGGGCGTACGGGATGCGCATACTTGTTGTAGTCGGCCACGCAGTAGATGTTGCTGTGCTGGTCCACGGTGAACGGCACCCCGTCCAAGGCCTTGGCGCACACCACGCAGCGGAAGCAGCCGGGGTGGTACGAGTTGCCCAGCGCCTGCAGGATCTGAGGCCACAATGACAACATTGGAGACACCGTTAGGAGCTCTCCGTTTCTGCGCCACTTTGGGAGTTCAAATAGAAGAGAGTGTCTGGCCCCGGAGGCTTCGCGATCGGTTGCCACCAAGCCGGAATTTTCTGGAGGTCGAATTTGGGATTTGTTCATTCGGAGGACCGCGACATACTCCACGGGGAATCTTCTGGATTTTCTCATGTATTCAGAGCTGTGGTCGGGAGACAGCCACTGAAATAGCCTTTTTTTTTAGAGGGGGGCGGGGGGACTGCCACACGAGAAAGCCAGTCATGACATTTCTACAAGGGGACTGCTGTTAACAATTTTGACATTAAAACCGTTTGAATCGGTTGCAAAATGTTGGTGAAAACTTTTCCTCGGAATTTTGCAGCAAAGTAGGAATGTTGAAGTCATGGTGGACTTGCTCGTTTCCACGTTCGAGAGAAATGTGGACTTCAAGTGGGAATGTTGACTTTTTCAAGTCAGAATGATTCATTTCTGTCAAGTTGGGAATTTCCTCAAGCAGAAGAAGATCATCTTTGATCTGAGAATTGTTGAAATGAGCTCAAAAGGGTTCAAACATTTCCATTGGGGAATTTTCTCATGGAAGATGCAAAATTTGTAATAAAGTATCAATAGGGAACATATAAGATGTGTCCTCCCCCCCATACCAGTTCAAATGTTTGACTTGAAAGAAATGATTTTTGAAAAAAAGAAAACGAATTCCTGGTCATTCTGGGAATGTGAGCTGTGGTTTCAGTTTGTTGAGATATGTGGAAAGATACAGTATATTTGATTTGTTTCAAAAAATAATTTGAGTGGCAATTTTTCTCACGGAAAAATGTGGAATTGTGAGAATTCTACTCGCCATACGGTCATGATAGTCCTGAATAGACGGCGCGATCGATGTTGTGATTGGCTGAGACGAGGAAGGACAAGTTCGATTGAAAAAGAAAATTAACTGTCGTCTGCGTCCTCTTTGGGGTCGGGGTCAGGGGAGGGCGGCTCACCTGTTCCAGAATGAGGTGGCCGCACACGCTGCACTTCTCGGCAGCGGCCTGGAATCCCGAAAACTGCCGAGTACAAGAAAAGCAATGAGGAGTTGGCAAAAAAAAAACAACACAAGCAAAAGAGGCTCACCATGTAATCTTCTTTGCAGTACACCGAGCCGTTCACGTTGTAGAAGTCCTTGTTTCTCAAGGCACGTCCTACAAAAACAAACCCCTTTCAAATCCATTTTGCGCAGGTTTACGTTTACTTGTCTCTTTTTTTCCCCTTGAAACTCACCACAGGACACGCAGGTGAAACAGCGCGTGTGATAAAGGCTGTCCAGAGCCTGGCAAGCATTGTCCGCTCCGTACACGCCTTTTCCGCACTTGATGCAGGTCCCTGGGGGGGGGCAGAAATGGGGGGCGGTTAAACCTGGGGTGAGATTTGTGTCACTCCTTCCCAACGCCTGTGGGGGGGGAATGGGGGTGTTCACACCCAGGAGCCAGGCCCGTTTGCTCAAATGCTGCTGACATTAAAGGGAAATTCCAACACTTCCTTTAAAGCCCCTCCACCCGTCTCACGCATTCTTGAAGCAGGAAACTTGCACTCTGCCTGTTACCTGAGGCGCAAAATGGTGGCAGTTCATCAGGAGGAAGCCCCTGGCGGAGGCACGGCCAAGAATCAACCAGGAGCCATTGCTCGTTTTTAGCAAATTGGGTCAGTCAGCAATGACGACTCTATTTCCGTGCTTTTTGAATTGAATAAAAAGCAGCCAGGCAGTCCGAGCGGTGCGATCGACCCCCCCCCCCCCCCCCCCCCCCCCCCCCCCCCCCCCCCCCC
>CAAKHF010019801.1:0-21948 GCA_901007745.1 Hippocampus kuda | reverse complement strand
CCCAATAGGCAAAGCGCTTTGCCGGTGTGCGTCCCCTGAGGGAACGCATACCTGAGCAGAAAAACAGGCAGCAGCACACCGCCCCAACACACACACACACACACACACACACACACACACACACACACACACACACACACACACACACACACACACACACACACACACACACACACACACACACACACACACACACACACACAGTGAAGCATTACTGTGGCCTGAAGTCACCAGGGGAAAACACACCCTGCCACAAAAAAAACGGCACACACATACACACATTCATCCAGCCACCGTAACGCACACCAACACAACACACACTGGGCCCTACGCCGCCTTGTGTGACTCACACTAGCGGCTGGCGCTCATATCCCAACCATGCAATTTTCTCCGAGAGTGTTATTTTATACAGTAGATGCCCGGCGTCAGGTAGCAGCAAGCAAACCTAAAAATGGTTTTACGATATCGCTTCAACGAGAAGTCCGTAATACTGATAATCAAAGGGCTCGTCTCCAACTTGTCCGGATCGGTTTTTAAAACACGTCCGCATGTCTCAGCAGGTTCGATGCGGTCGAGACAGAAATGTGACGGGGGAAAAAAAAATAATGAACTTCACCAGAAAGCTGGGCATCGTGTGACCTCGAGCGCTATGCCCTTCGCGCCGGGGACGATGGTGTCGCGAGCGCACAAGTGTGGTCGTCATCGTGGGCATCGCGGCACCATTAATGTTGTTGCGAGAGCAGTTGTTGTGCCCATGGTTCTGTGGTCTAAACGCCTTCATCCTGTTTTTCTTTATCTCCTGTCCATCTACTCCCTGGGGACGGGCGAGGACTGACATGAAGAATCGGTATCGGTTGGATACCGGCTTTATTTTAACGTATCGGCTGCTGGCACCAGCCACCGATGCTAAAGGCAAAAAAAAAAAGAGCGATCTAAAAAAAATCTGACATCAAGGAAGTCCTCCTCGGCAGTCGGTGCCACTGCGACGGTTTGACATATCAGCGAATCATCGTCTGCTGATGAAATTTCATATATCACAAGTAATCGCGGTATCGGCACTCGGTATCACCGAGTACTCCAGGAGTGGATGCTGATACTGTGATTGGATAAAAACAGAATCTGGCCAAAGGTGTTGGGACAATCTGAGCCATGTGAAAAGTCAAGTTGTCTTACCAAAGAATTCCTGACGATTCTCGGCAGCGTCTCGTCCGGCGGGAGCCCCGAGATCCTCCTGAGCCTTGGTGGCCGACGACGATCCCAGCGCCGCGCCGGGTTTGGTCATAGCCGTCAGCGCCAAGGACTGTTCTTTGAGCATGAGGCCCTCCAAAAGACCACTGCCTTCAAGTGCCGCGTCTCTCAGGAGAAGCCGGGTCAGCTCTTCTTGGTAGCGCATCCCGGGCAAGTCAGAGTTGCGGCTCTTCTCGCCGAGCGCGACACCCCCTTCTTTGCCCCTCGCTCCCGACTTTTGCTCGTCCCACCACTCGGGGCCCGCTTGGTAGCATGCCGCGGCAGGACTTCCCACCGCCGGCGGGTACGAGTGGCGGCTGTCGTAGGCGCCTTGACGCATCCCGCCGCCGAGGTATTGAGTCCAGGCCTCCGCGGGGGTCCTGCCATACATGGGCCCCGTCTGCAAAGACGGAGACTGCTGTTGCGGCGGGATGGAATACCGGGAGTCGTAGCCCAGGCTGATTCCGCTGGTTCGGTTGCTGCTGCAGCGGCTCCCCATGGGGCTGCCGCCCCCTCCGCCTCCTCCTCCCCCGCTGGCCGTGCTCGAGGCGAAACTGGACCGAGGGCTCACCAGCACAGACTCCTGGAGGCTGAAGGACGAACACGGGCTCAGGGCGGGCCCCGGCGGGTAGAAGAAACCGTCGGCCAGACGGTGCGGCGGATGAGACAAGGATGCGGGTCTCGGGCTCTCCCACAGTTCGCTCCCTGTGCTCAGGCGTTTGTAGAACAAAGCCTCCTGGAGGGAAAGCCGCTTGTGTCTCTCCGGTTCCGAAAGGTAGCCCGTCTCGGCCGTGCTTCTGGGAGCTGACCCGTAACCGACAGCGGTGGGGTATGGAGGCGGCGGCGGCGGCGGCTGGGAGAGGAGCTGCTGCCTTCGGACCAGCTGCTGGAGCTCCAGGGAGTAGCGGCGCTGGTTCAGGGACGCCTTGTGACCCGGAGCCTCGCATTCGGGGCCTGGGCCAGACTCTCGCCGCAGGTGGGAATCCAGGCCTTCGCCCAGGTAACACGAGGCCCTTTGCTGGGGAGAGCGACGCCTCAGCGGGGCCACGGTGGAAGCGTGAGGCGCTTGTTCTCCATCCGGCTGTACGGACGACGCCTGTGGAAGCTGCGAGGGGGGCATTGCCAAACCCGGACCGCCGCCGGTGCTGCTGTTCCCATTGCTGTTGTTGGCGTTCCCGACCACGTCTGTTTTTTTCTTGGAACTGTTGAACTTGACACTGCCTGAATCTGTGAGCTTCAGCTTCTCCAGCAACTTACTTATTGGCCGATCCATGACGTAAAACGCTTTCCCGACTGTTCCTACGCCCTCAGATGCAGCTCAAAAATGACTACTCCCGATTGATTTACTGCAGAAAATAAATAGCTAGATAAATAAGACCAAAAGGGGTCAGTGGGAGGACTCAAGACATGACTTAATCCTTACTATTTTGCCATCAGGCGGACAACCTATAGGCGCCCCATTGGACTAGTCAGTGCAAGCACACATCCAGGACGTTTCTAGCGGTGGAGGGCCTCCTTTGTGGCCCCTCGCGTGGCTCCACATCTGCATCGTCCCCAAGTTTTTCTAAGTTCTATTTTTGGCTCAATGTGATGGGGAAGTTGAACTTCTTTCATTGGCTGCCAAAAAATGATACTCAAGACAACAGATCTGCCTGTGCACGACTCACCCGTCTCCTGCTATTCATCTCGGGAAATAAAAACAACAACAAAAAGTCGCTCGTAGTCCACAAGAAAACGTATGCGGTGCTCGACCCCGTCCGGTAGTGGAGAAGTTCAGAAAGACAAGGGCAACTCTGTTCTACCGACTCGTTTCCGTCTCAAAAGACCTTCTCGGTATAAATGAAATCCCTCCCAGAGTGCATTGCACGGTGGACAAGTTTCTTTCTTTCTTTCTTTCTTCCCTTAAATAATGATTTACCTCCCCCTCTTTTTATAGCAGTCAAGTAAGCTATGAAAGTGTTAGCTTATTCCGGTTATGGATTTTCAAACTAAATTAGAGTCTCTTTCGTTGTATTAAATACAAACAGGTAGTGGAGTTTTTTGTTTTATTTTGACAGCCAGGCACCGACCCGGTCGTTCCATCACTGTTTCGTTTGACTCTTCCCTGGTTTCCTTTATCAGTCAACGGCGGCGGCTTGTTACCCCCTTCTTCGCCCCCCCGTTGCTAGCCGGAACACCTCATGCGATTTCATACAAGTTCTAATTTTGTATTGTTGTATCACACACCGCTTTTCGACTTTACTTAACGCGAAGAAATGATCATAAGAATAAGGTGGTGCTTTCTTTGGGTGGCACTATTTGATTGTACCAGCAGCCTGTGGAATGTGCGGAGGTGCATGATCGGAGTGAGGCGGCCTCCGGGGAGAGATGGAGCCCTTCACCCCGGAGTCCCCCCCGACGCCGTCGGTCTTCCAGATCACACTCGCCCGGTTCGCCTCGTCTGGGCCTGCGAGTGGCAACTTGTCTGAAAAGCTAACAGAGGAATTCTTCTGGGCTTTAGTGCCGCAGCCATTCCAAACAATAGTTTGGAGCGTAGCAAATACACAAACGGAACACCGGGTAGCACGTGTTCACCACGTTAAAACTGTAACCTACTTATTGGCTTCACATAGCCAGCCATTAGACCAGTGGTTCTTAACCTTGTTAGAGGGACCGAACCCAACCAGTTCATATGCACATTCACCGAACCCTTCATGAGTGAAAAATAAAAATGTTTTTTTTTTTAACAAATTCAAGACATAAAAAAAACGCATTTATTAAAACAGAAAAAAAGTTAATTAAAAGACATAAGTATACGTTTTGTTTTTAATTGTGCATAAAATGAACCAGCCAGTGATGGCCAAGCAAGCATGTCATAACTAATTGACATGTTGAGTGTGTCTTAAACTCTATGGCAGAGGCGCCGTCAAACCCCTGAGACCGATTCACCGAACCCCTGGGGTTCGATCGAACCCATTGCATTAGACCTTTAAAAAAAGCTAATTTTCAACCAACATTCTCTTCGTCCCATTAAAATGGTTTGTTAACAGTGCATTTTCTTAATTTCGTAGTCCTTCTCTTGGCTGATTCGAAATGCCACAATTGCATCGCACAAAAGAAACATCAATACTGTACGATGCAAAAACTCAAAAGCACAATAACATAACAATCAAAACGTTAAATAAATGAATAAACTCCATATGGCATTCAAAAAAAAATCTCTCTCTCTCTCTCTCTCTCTCTCTCTCTCTCTCTCTCTCTCTCTCCCGCCCCCACTATTCTGATGACTATTGCATTTATGGAGTAAGAATTATGCATACTGAAAGCGCCTGGAATTTTGGGAGTGTAAAGAAAATGTCCATAGATTTCTGAATAAGCTGAACGGTTACAATTTGGAGTGGTATGAATCGATGAAGTAATAGATAGGTAGAATAAAAAAAAAAAACAACACAAAATTCTGTAGTGATTTAGGAATGTTGTCATGAAAACGTGGAGGACTGAAAAAAATGAAATGTGTGGATAAAATAGTTCTCGACATGTTCAGAATGACCCGAACAGTTTGACGTATGAATGGTTTGAATCAGATGGAAAATGTGGAAGGATTAAGGTGAAAATGTATTGCATGATGGGTTTTGTATGACTGAAAATACAGTTGACTTGACTTGACTTGACTTGAAAATGTGGAACGGGTTGGGTGTGTATATAATATAATAATTGCCCAGGTATGCTGAAATAGCGGATACACGTTGAACTATATTGCTTAAATTGGTGGAGAAATGTAGATGAATCAAAAGGTTACGTAGGTTAGAAACCACGCAGAGAAAACCAAATGGGCGATGTTGGCATCCTCTAGCGGCCATTCAGTATATTTGCAGGTACATTGACGTTTTTGGCCCCCTCTTGCCGTCATTTAGTGTAAGTGCGGGCAACATGGCGTCCCCCGTAAGGATGCTCCTTTTCTCCGGTGAGACACGATATTTTTAACTCGTGTTGAAATGGCCTCGCTGTTCGAGTCGCTTTTCGTTTTAATGTTGGGGTAGTGTTCTGCTTATCTTTTTAATCCTCCGTAAACAGAACGCTGACGTCGTCTTAGCATGGCTAACAGCTAAGGCCAACAGTGTCAAGCGTAAACTCACCCGACTTTTATCATGTGTTGCTCACTGTTTTTTGTTGTTGCTTTTGTGTTGCAGCGTTCAGACACTCCTGCCGGCGGTTGAGCACGACGCGGGGAGCTCAAGGGGGAGAAAAGTGGAGGAAAGAGTACGTAGCACTCAAATGTTACTCAGGTGTCAAACTCAAGGCTAAAACAGTGAACCCCCGCCTATTGGCGAACTCATCGAATTGCGATATTTCTACCTGAGCAGAAAAGTACAGCTACATTACTCATATAAAATGTACACATGTGTGTATTTTCACGTTAATCACCGGCCACCTGACGATACTCTTTTATGTTTGTTGTTTAGGCATGGACTTGCACGGAGTGGCAGCGAATATGGGCCTCTAACAGATCTCCCCGATTGGTCTTTCGCAGGTACACGTTCACCGACACAAAGATAATATATCCCCTTCAGGCTTCATGTATCTAATAAGGGATCCACTGGTTTGCAGATGGCAGGCCAGCACCACCAATGAAGGGCTTTTTGAGAAGAAGGCAGGAGAGGGAAGAATTGGCAGTGAGTATTGTTATTCTCCTGATTAAAGGACATATTTTGCATTCAACAACAATGTGCATGTGAGATGCGAGGGTATTCCACATACCAGACATTTCACACTGTCATATCTTTTGAGTATTTGATCAGGTGAGTGACATGGGTGCAAGTGAATGAGAGTGCCAACAAGAGTATTTATGGTAGCATGAAAAGCTACCCCAAAATAAATTGTTGCCATGAATTCATTTCTTTCTTACTTTGGACTTTTCTAAATGTCTCTTCCGCAGAGGCGCATCGTTATGCTCGACTCAGAGATCGACAGAGGCATTGAGTCGTGGCGACAAAGGCAGGAAGAAGCTCGAAGAATCGAGGAGCACCAAAAGTCTCTGCTGCTAAAACCAAAAGGGAAGCTACTCAGGAAAAAGAAGGAGCCTGACAGTTAGAAACAGCCTGGTAAATAAATCCCCTTCCCTATTTTGTCATTGTGAAACGTCAAGTTCCGTGTGGCATTTTCATACAATAAATGATATCGACTGATTTGGGGCCATCTTTGGGTATTTTCTGCTGGTGAAGTTTTTCCAGCTTCCACTGGAGGGCAGCATTTCTCCACTAAAGGGGGCGGCAATTTGAAGGCTCAAGCGCCATTTTGTCCACTCTGCAAAGGGGGAGCCCGCTTTCAGCCTCTGTGCAGTGGTGGAAACAGGATGGTCCAGGGGCCATTAACGGCCCACATTCTTCTTTAATCTGGCCCACAAAGCGTTTCTATTAATTCAGTCAATAATTGTATTCATCTTTTTAACTAACTACAGTTTAATTAATGTATATATTTTTAGTGTCAGTGTATATTGTTAAATTATTTACTGTTAACAAAATAAATGTAGATTTTTTTTAATGAAAGAATTCATTGAGATGGTGACTGAAAATAGCTTTTAAAAAGTAAACACATGGATGTTAAAAGATGTTTTTCTTTAATAATTGCTGTATTTATTGGAAATAACATTTTGAAAATACGCACATTGAACATTGTTACTTAATTGGGGAATTTAAAATACACAGTATGGTGATTTTTAAATAACCAGAGTGGTTAATTGTAAATCATTTAAAAAATAGTCAAATAAAAATGTAAGTGATTAAAAAAATAGGAGAATAAGGAGCTTTACAAGTTTTTCATCAACCAATTTGACTACCCTAGTGACTTATTACATCGTAAATAATATGTCTTGGTTCCCGAAACACCACGGTGAGGTAAGTGTTTCTTTGATCCGATTTTGCGGTTCGCGTCGCACCGTACTTACGGTGTCAATGCCGTTTTTTCAGCTAGTGCTTCAAAGTGGAGTCAGCAGTGTGGGATGTGACTTGCAAACAATGTTTACCCAAAGAGGTAAGCCCGGCATAAATGATACCTTTGCTGACCTAGAGGACGAGCTATTGCCAGAATGTCCCGAGTGGTCCGTGTGAGGCCTCAATTGCTCCTACCCCCACCCACACCCCACCCCCAACTCATTCTTCCCCCTTGCCTTGTTTTGCTTTTGAGGAAATGAGAAGCAGATGTTGGTCATTGTGAGGAAGGGGGAGGGGCCGTAGTCTGTTTGGGTGAGGGGAGATCAGCTGACAAGACGGGAAGTTGATGACGGTGCGTCCGTATGAAGTTGTGACTTTTCAAAAATAATTTCCTCCCAAACATCGGGACACAATTCCCCATTATGAAGACATGAAGTTCTTTGTTGTTTTTTTTTTAATTAATGAAATGTACATGTACAAAGGACTCAGCCCTTCAAGTGTCACAAATTTGGAGCACCTTTCTACTTTCCTTTGTTGTCATTACGGGGTAAAAATGACTCAGTTTTGGAATAAGACGAGAGCACTGTGAATACTTTCCAGATGCACTGTGTGTTATTTAAGCAGTGAACCAAAAAGAGGGGTGCTGTGTCATTATTACTTTTTCGCAGATGGTTTCCTGAGTTGGAAAATGTAGTTGTTGAGGTGCCACTATGTAGGTCACCCGGACAAAAAAGAATCCAGGTTAAACTGCAAGCAGCCACTTCCTGCCAATGCACGGAGGGGCCAGACTGAGACAGTGTGTCAGCACAAAAAAAAAAAAAAAAAAAACACCTCATCAGTATTTCCCTGAGCAGGGAGAGAAGTTGCTTGACAATAAAAAGGCACAAAACAATCTCATTCAGTTTTATTGATACGCTCATCATTATAAATATAATTATCGTCGTGAGAACATTTTTTTTGTTTGTTTTTGTTTTAAGAAACTCTGCACCATGTGTTCATGAGTAGCATCGATCATCGAGCTAATGTCCAGTAAATGGTTCAAGAAATAATCACCTGATTTGATTGGATTCCCCTCCACGCCCTGTAAACTGGGATTACTTGCTTGATCATTGTCGTGCTGTGCCTCTGTCCAGCAGAACTCTTGACAATGTACAGAAGCAAAAGAGGAAAAAGGAAAAACAAAACTAGCCAACAATAACTATAACCGTACTTATAAAAAAAAGAACACAAATGCAACAATAATTAACAAAAAAAAAAAAATTGCACCATATTGTTGGGATCTCTGCCGATGCCCTTTTCTGCCCGTAGCTGTGCAGATACAAACACAAGAAAATTCTGTACCACATGGACTATCTATGCAATCTCTGCTTGTGCCACATTTACATCTGTGGACACAATATGGATATACAACAACAAAAACATGTATGTAGAAAAATTGCATCCCTGTCGTTTTGGGCATTTGGATCCTAAATGCAACGTCTTTTTGTACATTTGGCGACAGGAAATGGATTTCATGCCTCGCAATCAAACAGCAGTTCAGCCGGAGTCGTCCAGTTAAGCCTACAGGGCTCCCAAAAAAGTTTGGGATTTTGGGCTTTCCGATCAAATCTTCGGATGAACTGAAAACACGCCAGAACCTTTACAGGTTAATTCAGTTTGACCTTCTTGAAACCTCTCCCAACTATTTGTCCTTTTTCTCCGATTTGCCCATTCTTTATCAAGCAGCCAAATGGCAAAGTTCCCTTCAGGCATCTGATTCCTGAATGAACCCAAACTAAACCAAGGACATTCATTTTTTTTGCCTTTCTTTGATTCCTCCCAATTTCCCATTCTGTTCTAACCTGCTGATTACACTTCAAGCTCAGTGGCCACTTCCCTCCTAGAACGTCCTGCTTGAAGCCTCACCCGTGCGTTCCCAGAGTCAGGTCAAAACAAGTTCACTTGTAAAGGAACTGGAGCATTTTAGATTCATCCAGGAACAGCAGCCGCAAACTCAAAATCCCGAACTTTTGGAGAGAAGTGTCTTTAAAAGAGGATAAACCTGGAATATGAGCAAGGAAACTGGGAAGTCACTGTCTTTTTTTTTTTTGGGGGGGGCATATCCCTTCTGGAGTCAAGGTTGTAGTCATCTTCTTAATCTGTGACACAGTACATGTAAATAGTTACCATACAAATACAACAGGTTTGGGTTTCGATGGAGCACACGCTGTGGAAACCACCCAATCCCGGACATCCCGACCATCTTCTCAGTGCTTTTGCCGTTCTGTGTCCCAGTTTTCGTCTTCATCTGGCCCTCCCTCGCTGATGTTTGGCTCCCTTTGTGGTTGTCCATTAGTCAACGGTGCCTAGACCTTGTCCAGAAGTGATCTCTGGCAGTAGAGGAGGCGGCGGGGTGTGCCGTATTTCCGGAAGAACAACAGCGCCCCGAGCGTGGCAACCACCAGAACCAAGAGGAGGAGTGGGATCACCACGGTGACCGCCCCGACGCCGCCCTGCGCCTCGTCCACCTCCAGAATGATCACCTCCTCTTCGCGGCCCTTCTTGGGCTCCTCGCCCTCGCAGCCCATCCAGTCGCTCAGCACAGACTTGGGGTAGCCCGACTCCACCTTCATGTACTGGTTGTTGAACTTCCAGTACTTGTTGGCTTTGTAGAAGTACGTGTACGCTGAGGGGAAAGGCGGCTCGGTCACTCGCTTGCTCAGGAGAAGCACTCCGGTTCGACTTGTACCGTGCCGTACTTACAGCCGTCCTCGCTCATAATGGCGGCCTTGATGTTGTCCGGCGCGCCGCTCCACATCGTGATTGGCTTCGGGTAGCCGCTGTCCACTGTGCGAGTCCTCTCGTTGAAGCGGTAGTACCTGCGCGGGGCACAGCCGTGTGAGTACGGTAAACGGAAAGTCAGAATAGGTGCCAAGGAAGAAAGTCTCAAGAGATTTATGTGTAGAGTGGCTGGGAGGGACAATGGGCAAACTCACTTTGTGCCTCTGAAGAAGTACGTCTGTCCCGTGGGGGTGTAGAAGAGAGCTGCGTCCATTTTGTCTTTGGGGAGACCGGTCCCGATGTCTTTCAGGCTCTTGGGGGAATCCTTCTCCATCGTGGACTCGCTGAAGACCCAGTACCTGTCACCTGTTGATTAGTTTGGCTTGGTGTTAGGGTCCAACATGGTTGCCAGAGTTGGATGGGAGTAAGAAGTGGTGCGCCATCAAGGTTTGGCTTTCTCAACACGCGCGCACCTCACTACTCCACAAAAATGGAGTTCACGTTCACAAGCCTCAACTGCCACCAATCACGAAGGAGCAGGAAGGGAGAGCTCCCGTACGCAGATTGACAAACAATTGAACAGCCACGAAACATTGTGGGCCGTTACACTTCGAAGTCAAGGTACCACTGTGTAGCAGAGGAACAAAATACTCATTTCTGACCACAAGATACTGACCCGTGACCACAACATCGGTATAAAAGCGCTCGCAAAATGCTCATCTGTGCATTTAATATCATTCTCACGCACAACATGGAGATCTGCGTCTGCAAATGGAGTGCAACTTTGCTAGAAATTACGATAGATACATAATTCATCCCATGGTCTATGTTTCAAGGGGTCGTACCTGGCACTCAGAAAGCTTTTTAAATGCTTTTGAGACATAACGCTTCCTTGTGATAGCAGGCTTTTTAGAAAGTCTTAATATCAGCATCAGCCTTAATTGAAATTCCCAGATCAATGTCGCGTGGAGCTTACCCTTGAAGAAGATGAATTTCCCATCGTCCCGTTCGTACGCGGCGTTGATGTTGGAAGGCAGGCCCTTCCAGAAATGACTGATGGTCATGGGGTAGCCCGGAAGCACCTTGTTGTTGCGCACGCGCCAAAACCAGTTGTCCTGGAAGGTTCGTCGATGGTCATTGAACGCAGTCACTTAGATCAGCTTGAAAGTGACGTTTGAATCGTGACAATACCTTAAAGACAAACTTTTCTCCTCTGAGAATGGCGATTGTGTCAAAGTGTCCCTCACAGATGTCTGGGCCGTGTTCCGGTCTCTTGGGACTCGAGGACTTAGTGGGTCTCGGCGGAGGCGGAGGACCACCTGTCTTGGTGCCTGTGGGGGGGAGATTGTGCCCAATCGGCGTAAGTCCTATCCATTTGCTACGCTAACGTTTTCACGGCCCGTATCTTTGGACGAGTCTGTACCGTAGATGGCTTGGATGCCTCTGCGGTCGTCATCCGGAAGATAGAAGTTGTCCGTGTCCATCCACTGATAGAAGGGAGCCATGATGGCTGAGGGGTTGTTGGAGTGCTCCAGACCCAGAGCGTGACCCAGTTCGTGGACGGCGACCAGGAAAACATCATTCCCTTGGTGGAAAGTAACGCAATGTGTGGTTTCATTTCGGGGGGGAAAACGAGTCGAAGAGGAGAACTTTAGAGTCGAAAGTGTCTTCAGCTTACCACCCTGGTCCACGTTGCCAGTTGTCCAGGGCTCGGCGAGGTCAAAGTGCGTGTCTCCGCCAATCCCTTGACCGGGGAAGTAGGCGTGAGCCAGGAATCCGCCCTCGCCATCAAACGGCGTGCTGTCGCCGTGGAAGCCCTCCGAGAAGGAGAGCATGATGTCTGCGTACTTTTCCACCTTGCCCCGGATGTGGCTGTAGGGGATCTCCCTGAAAGTGAGCGGGATGGCGCTCTCCCACACTTTGAAGGCCTTCCGAATGGCCTCGTAGGTAGCATGCTCGCCCACTTTGGGGGTGTAATTCTCTATGCTAGGGCGAGAGCGAAGTCATTTAGACTTGATGCGCACACGGACAACAGAGAATTGCGGCGTGTCATCCTGACCTGAAAGTCACCTCGGACTTGTCCCACTTCAGTCCCTGCACGGCGTATCGCTTCCTCCGCAGGTTGGTTTTGAGCTCCGGCCCGAATTTGTCTGGAACTCCGCATCGTGGCCGGTTCATCGCCCTGTCGATGGTCAAAGCAAACTTCTCATGTCTTTGAATTGCGAGGACATTCTTCTGGATTTTTTCCTCAAGACTCACGCTAACGTGTTGGTGTCCATCGAGCCGGTGACCGTCAAGCCGTAGAACCTCTGCATGGCCGCGATGGCCGTCTCGATGGACTGCGGCGAACGCATGGCCTGCACTCTGACGTCACCGGGTGGCAGGTAGCCGTATTGCTGAAGCCACGCCTTCAAATAAAAGCCAGAAGCGGAGGGCAAACCATGAAACCTATTTAGGGGTTTTATCTAAGTTAGCGAAGTATTCAGATGGAGCCCATCCCACCCCTTGGATTGGATTGCCAACCAATCACGGGGCGCATATGAACAAGTAACACCACAATCAAAGATAACATCAAGAAGTGAACTGGTTTTCTAAGTTGTTGCGCGGCGCGGTGAGATGACCATAT
The DNA here is from genome assembly GCA_901007745.1 of Hippocampus kuda. Classification (NCBI taxonomy): domain Eukaryota; kingdom Metazoa; phylum Chordata; class Actinopteri; order Syngnathiformes; family Syngnathidae; genus Hippocampus; species Hippocampus kuda. Next base: position 9,426 of record CAAKHF010019801.1, on the reverse strand, counting down.
GAATGAAACTTGTCCAAGGTGCCTCTATTTTTCGTTAGCTGAGACGGAGTCCTTTTTAAACACCCGCTTAGATTTCCCCGCACGATTAAAGAGGAATTTGGACAAGGTTTCTCTTGTGCGGATCTGCAGGGGGCGGCCGGGTATGCATGCGTATTGTGCGTCTGCTGACAGTTAGCTTCCGATGCTTGTTCGGACCTGCGCGGCACACTCGGACGGGCCTCACAGATCACGCGAGCAACGCAACAGTCTCATTTCATGCCCCGGTGCCGAACGTTAAGAGTGTAACTCGGTGCCCAAGTCCAAACATCATCCTCTGAGAAAAACTTTGGTCACCGCGAAGCCACACGTCTGTCTGGACTCCCGCAGCCAAAGACAACTCACAATGTCGGAAAAGCAATGGAGGCCATCGTCTTACTGTTAGTGGGTCAAACAGATCCGCTGCTTATTCTTACGCATGAGAGGCGCACCCTTTTTCCACTACAGGGGCTCTTTCTAGAGGACTATCTCGGGGACATTTTGCCATAACCTCTTTAAGGCAATATGATGCTCAGTCTTGAATCATGACACCTTACCTGCTGTAAAAAAAAAAAAAGATGCTTTTCTAATGTCCATTTCAGACTGTATTTTTTTTAACCCTTTCATGCACCCTGTAACCTGATCACCTGATAAGCTGTCCACTGTAGTAGCCGCTTTCCCTGAAAGGGTTCACTTTCACTTCAGAGTTGAATCAGAACCTCTACTTTAACCACAGTCAGAGTTTAATTTTTTTTTTTTTTTTTTTTGACACAAGTATCTGTCCTTCCACTTAAGTTGCCAGTCAGTCTACTTTCGCCACCTCTGGTCTCTGCCAAGCCCAAAGTGGAGTCGAGCAAAATCTCCAAACCTCTCTCCTCTCACGCTGGTTTTCTCAAGTCTGCAACAGCATGTGACTTGGAAGAAGGAGGAATGGAGTGAGCTGGGACACACGTGGCTACCTGTTGGTGATGTGGCAGTGCGGTGGCGAGGGAACAAGGTTCACTTATGTCCACACACGGTGGCAATTCCTCTCTTTGCCTGCACATTCTCATCATAATCGGCGCCATCGTTCCCCCCCGGATCGGCGCTCCAAACATATTTGATTGATCATCAAAGTCTGAAAGTGGTTTTATTTGGAAAAATGGTTCGATTGTGGGGGTCACTGTATTTGTCTCTTCCTGGTCCATCAAAATATTGCTTCACGTGAAACTGGTACATGGCGCAAAAAAAAAATAAATCATCAGGGGGGGTGCTGTGGAGTGCTGCTTCGGATTACTTAAACGTATTATTGGAGTTATCCTCATCGCTTCCTGACTGCTGCCACTGTTTCCTTCTTTCAAGGAAAAAAAAAAAAACGAGGCCAATGGAGCAGGCGCCATCAAAGCTTCTATTTATCGAGACTTGAACATGGCTGCTATTGTTGGCCGCGTGTGGCCGGTGGGCTGGCCACTGCCGCTTTGGGTAAACACACACCTGAGAGTGTGCAGTGTGTCTGCCGACGCAAATTCACACTAAAACATGAGTCATGTCATGGCAAGTGGTGGGAGAATCTTTTGGAGAACTGCTACGGCAAGTCGCTTGAGCATCTTTTTTGGTACGACCTTCTCCTACGCTGAATTGTCCACGTACCAGGATGCTCTCTGCCCGCACTTGGAGGACAATTTGGCACACCAATAGAACGACAACGCATCAGCAGTGACATTTATTCCAGTGCTGCCTTCCACTCATGTATGTTTGGAAAGGCTTTTTATTTGTTAACTGCTTTCAGGGTAGTGGCCACTAGTGGCCACTTGGAGAACAACAAGGTCGCCCTGACTCTCTTACATTTTCCCAACGCTGCTTGTTTGTTTTTTTTTTTGTACTCCTGCATGACATTACTGTTCACTAGTAAGTAGAATTGCAAGAGTATGCTAGTGAAGATGTAGCGCCTCGCGAGCAGGGACGTGCTGGGAATCGTCGTCAACGGTGGTTGCCTCTTCCCCAAAATAATTTGGGGACGTTATGGTCATGGAGGTGCGGCCATCATGCTTTGAAAAGTAGACGGTACTGCTGCCGTTAAGGAAAATGCTCACATTTTCCCCAAATTCCTGATGGCCATCCTGCCCCTGCTCACTCGCAGTGCCTACGAGTACTCGGATATCAATTAATGGGCAGATATGATTCACAAGTAACACGTATAGTTCTACTACTGTGCAGAATTGTCACAGAGTAGTGGAAGACAGTCATGGGAATGAATGTACAATATTATCGGAAGCCAGTCATTCAACGAGTGTGCTAAATAGTTTTGCTCGTGAAGTACGTACTTGTGGCTTTCCATTAACTCGCTCTGACCTTGCCATGTGACTCCACGCATTGGAATCAGATCACCGGAATTCTCCGAAGTCTTTTGGCGAACGAGGGGTTAAGGAGAAAACCGCGGTGTCCGCTTACATGAGGCAAGGTCAAGATATTCGACTCGGCGGCGGTAGGAAAGTATACGGGACTGGAGAGGGAGTTTGCAAGTATCGCTGAATTTCACTTTGAGACCAAGTCAGTTGTTCCTTTGTCTGTGCCAGTGGAAAAAAACAAAAAAATCCAATCACGTGTCCCTGGAATCTCACATTACTTGAATTTCTTTGCCTCAGCGACCCAGTTTCACACCAGAGCTGCCGAATGTGGCCCAACTCAAACGACGTCTCAAACAAACCTCGGTGGTTGCTTGGGGTTCGGTTGTTTGAGTTCCTGGTTTGTCCTTGACAGTTCGTCCAGTCGGCGTCTTTGATGCTCACATTGGGTCAAAATGAAGCCAATTGAAGCCAGATGGCTCTGAAGCGCTGGCATCATCACTTTTCGGACCCCTTTTGTTTTCACTGCTACCCACTTCTTTCGCTCACAGGCTCCAGCGAAGCACTTTTAGTAGACAAACAGCACTGGTGAGACGTCACCAAGTACAAATACTCTTACCGCAATATGATTTATTTTTTTACTCCTCTTTATTTCTCCGCTCCTTCCCAAGCAGACTCATGATTTTTTTTTTCCATCCTCCGAAACAACACACACAGAAAAAAAAGACAAAGCATCAGTTTCTTCTTAGTGTTTCAGTCGAATGGGAACCGGGGACCATTATCCGAATGGCGTCGCAATGGCGCAGACGTCCCCGCCAATCAAATCGTATCTCGGTGCATGGCGTGTGGTACAATTTAGGGGACGTTTCAAAACGATCCATTGACATCTTTCCAATCAAAATTGATTTACCGATTCAAGTTGGTTTTCATTACGCCCCGAATGTATCTCCATACACACGCCGAAAACTGATCTGAAGGGGGGGTTACAAAAAAAAAAAAAAAAGGCCTCAAATATGGAAGTGTGTCTCCTAGTTTCTCAGAATGTTGAGCAACAACAGGATTGTTTTCAGTTCATCACGCTGCTGCGGTTTCGCCATGTATCCTTGTCCACGCCCTGACGTCACGTCCCCATTTTTTTTTTTCTTCGAAATCACATGCTTTCACATGCAGGTGATGCAACATTGTAGCCGAGCTATTTTCTGTGCAGGACTCTGGACGGCCATGGTTTAGTCGCCACGTCTTTGCTGTCTGTGGTCAGTGACTAAGGAGATCCTTCCCTCCCGCATCCTGCGCAGCCAAGTAAAAAAAAAGTGTGATTCACTTCCCGTTTTGGTTGCTTTTTCAACTGCCGGCACATATCGAGCGCATCAAACGATCATCAGATTGCCGCTTTTGGTGATGAGCAATGTGTGAACCGTGCAGGGCGGTGCCGTGGGTCCATAAAAATTGGGAAAAGATTCTCAAAATACGGTAGAGAGAGTCGCCCCAGAATGATGTACCCATAATTAGACCGACTGTAGCTCGGACTCGACGAGTGGTTCGAGTGAAGAGCTGCAGTCGCCGATGCACTTTTGGCCGTTTATTGAACATTTAAGTGTGGTTAAACTTGCTGGGAGGGGGAAAACGTTTTTTCAAAATGACCAATTATATTGTCTCTCTGGATTGTGGCTGCATTGTTCACTGTAGTAACGCTTTCTCAACAGTCTTAATTGTCTTTTGACCACATCTGTCTCCGACCAGGACGTTGAACCGAACCAAAGTGAGCTGAGTCAATTGAGCCATCTTATTTCAGATCGTTTTCCTTGGCAGGTCAAAGAGTCATCTCAGGAGACTCGCGTATGCAGCCTCGCCGTCTACGGTCTACACAGACAGATGAGAGCCATTCAACTCACTCCCTTGGAGAGAAAAATAAATCAATAGAACAACAACTAGCCCCTTTTGTCTCTCTCTGAACAAAGCAAACCCACCCCAGATAAACACGTCTGAAGAGGAGAATATATCACCGCGAGTCACATCGCAGGTCGGTGGACGCGGAATGACGAGAAGCCACGAGTTAATGACAAGACATTCCGTGGGGACCAGTTTTTTCCATCCACTGGAGCATCAGTTGCAGAACGGCATGGCTCTTGTGGATGGAAAATCCCAGATGGGTAGGAGTTGGAGGTGGCGGGGGGGTGATTAGGTTTTTAAAAATCTCGCAATGGTGTCGAAAAGTGCAATTCATACTAATGCGGCCGTGACTTACCTCTGCTCTCAACACATCTGCGGTGACCGAAAAGCAGCGGATGGCGCAGGCCAGGGCGACAACCGCGAGCGGCAACATTTTCATCTTCCCCCACCCCTGCCGTTGGATGAGCAACTTGCACAAATCTTCCTTGGATGATCCAAGAAAAAGTTACCCACGCGATTCTTGGAGCGAGCGGCGGAGTCGAATCTAAAGTGAGAACTCAAGACAAAGCGATGAACTCATCCCATCTGTTGTATCGAAACTTATCCCCCGCCTCCCCCCCGCCACTTTCCTTGGATTGTTTTACAGCGTGTGACGACGTGGTCGGAGCGATGGGTAAGCCTTTGGGTCCTCCTCCAGATGTGCTTGGGTATTTTTTTTAACTCTCTCTCCCCTGCCTGCTCCGGGACGAACATAGGCAGAGTCACATAGTTGCCGCCTTGAAGGCTGACTCGTACGTCAACGCCATAATGGATGTGGCAAAGTTTCACAATTTCACACACACACTGGTTGCTCCCCAAATCTACAAATATAAAATACACAGGAATCTTCTTACAAATCTTAAATGAACGTGTTTTTATTTGCTGGTTAAGCAAAGGTTGTGATCATCATTCTGCGTCACTTGATTCTAGACTGTTATCTTGGACAAGAACCCTGATTTGGGATAAGTACTTTAACTCTGACTAGAGTCTTTTCTTCGGATCAGAATTTTCTCTCTGGTCTCATCTCAAGTGTATTTCCAGAGCAGTTGAAAACAACAACGGCTGTATGCAAAGTGCTGTACATGGAGCAAAGATTTTTCATACAACAGCAAACAACAAATGAATGACAAGTACAATAGAAAACACAAAAAAACAGTCAAACTAAAAATCAAGTCTCATGCCGAGTAAAAAGCCAAAGAATGAGTTTTAAAGACGGGCAGCGAGAAGGAAGGGCATTCCCAAGAGAGGGACCGAAAACGGAAAAGGCTCCATCCCCTCTGAGCCTCCGCTTAGTTCTCGGTACCTCGACTAGTGTCTGGTCCGCAGACCTGAGGGGCAGGTACAGAGGGGCTCAGAGAGGTAAGGTGGGGCCACGCCATTTCAAGATTTGAAAACAGATCACAGGATCTTCAAAAGAATTCCAAAATGTATAGGGAGGAGTGACATGCTCCCCCTTACGAGTACCAGTCAAGAGGCAAGCAGCGGCATTTTGGACCAACTGGAGACACTTCATGGAGGATTGGCTAACTGGACAGCAAACCTCTCTTGGAACTAGAATCTTCTCTCAAGGCAGAACATTTACTTGAGACCAACAAGTTCATTTGGGATAAGAACTCTCAAGAATCGAATTTAGGACTACTACCTTCTTGTGGGACCAAAACCTTCCCAAACTTCTCTTAGGACGAAAAAACGTCCCTTTGGACTAAAACCTTTTCTCGGGATTGGAACATGCTCATGAGGCTAGAATTTTCTCCCAAAACTAGTACTTTCTTTGGAATGAGAACCTTATCTCTGAAGTGCAACCCTCAATTGGACCAAACATTCTCTGCGATTAGACCAATTTCTTTAGATGAGAACCTTCACTTGGAACTACTACATGCTACTACATGTTCGTTTCAGATCCAGTGTGACTGCACTGGAAATCCTGTCAGTAAAACAAAACCAAAAAAAGCTTTGGTCACTGGGCAACCTGCTCTACTAAGCCACAGCCACCCAGTAAGACCCACATGTTGCCCTGCTGGTAGATGATGGCACCACCAATACTCCAGCTGGTCACCAGCTATCACCACCTCCTGGCAGAGCCCCAGCAACAAAACCATGGTGGTCTATGCTTTTATTTTCATGTAGCAGGGGAGCTGTGTGACATGCAGAGCTGTATCATACCAGCGACACGTCATGGTTGACTACATTTTAATTTTAGTTATAGGTGAATTACATTCCATTGATGACATCCCATTTTACAGTTGTAAACTGCAACTTGTGACCTCAGTATTCCAAACTGTTGCGGGCCCCTTTGTGTCCATATGAAGGTAAGTGGATGTCAGACTGGCAGGGGAAACAATAGGCTTTGATGAAACTTGTTTATATTATTATGACAATTTTTTACCAAGGTAATTGATATTATTCTTCTCTTCTGCTGCCGACAGCGCCGCAGTGCAACGGCAGAAGGGTCTCGTGGTTGGAATTTTTGACCGCGCGCACATTTTTCTGCAACGCCGACAATTGAGCAACAGTGGCATCTATCGATATAAAAGGGAACCCGCTTATGGAGTTTTAATAAAACAGACAACCATGTGACACTGTAATCCCTCCCCTTGTGCGTCATCGTGCTAAAAAAAACACGGAAGTTGCTCTGAACTTAATCAAGAACCGAAAGAGAAGGTAACGTTCTACCCACTTTTGGTTATTTAATTGCATTTCGACAACTCTTTCGACAGTTTACATTCATGTCTGAAAGTGTTCGACGTTACTTGTCGGTCAAAAGCCGCCCAGGAAGGAAGCGCGACGTTAGCATGTAGCTCGACCGGATGCTAAAGGCTAGTAAAGCTCGTCTTGTCTTTAGACAGAAACGAACCCGGTTCACATTAATTCTGGTACACGTGTCGGGCAGTATGGGAATTTGTTGACGAGTCGTGTGCGAGATTTTGCTTGTTTTAAAACCTTGTGCCCTCCTCAAATGCACAACCCGGGGGGACATTTCCGTCTCAAAAAATGTACATGAAACAATGTTTCAAAGTATCAGTTTTGAAACAAACTGCTCCACCTTTTTTCTGCCTGACATCGTAGAGAGACGTGACAACAACATTCATTATTATTCTTTTCCCCAGCAAGACCAATGTCATTGTGAAGAAAGATCTGGAATAACGGAATGAAACGCGGTTTCAAAGGTGTCAACATGTTAAGAATTTAGAAAGTTCCGAAAGGCTTCAGAAAGCCAGCAAAAATGTCGGCAACATTCTCCATTGTTGACATGAAATGGCCTGTGACCAAGTGTCTGCGAAGCGGTGTGAAATGCTGGATGAAAATTATCAATACAGCACAGCTTTGTTTAATAGCGCTTCCACAAGAGTTGCAGGTGTAGCAAAGAGCTTAAAGAACATTTAGAACCGAAAATCAGGTGACAGAGGAGATTCCAGTGTACATCAGATTTTTTCTTATTATTTAAAAATTTATTTTATTATTTTTAACAAGCCAGAGCTATTTTTTTTTCTGAGAGGAACGCAAAACAAACGTGACCACACAAAAATGTCCTATGAAAAATGGTGGATAAGAGTCTGTTGTCACATACTTCCAATATATGTCGCTGGCATAGATAGATGAAGGAAGATTTATTCTTCGTAATACTTTCTGGAAAACTGAGGTGAAGTTGGATAATGTGTTGGGAATCAGTACTGTACTCTTGTTTTACAGCATGTCATTTGACAAAATGTTTTGTTTTTTTTATGCAACAGGTGACGTCTTCCAGAGCCGAACTTCCAAAAATGCCACTTTTCTGACTTTTAAAATTTTAATATTTGTACATTATCACCACAATGGTGATCATCCGCAGCCTCCTGCTTTTTTGCTTCGCTGGTGGGTAGATGGAAATTAATGAAAGCCATTTGACAGTGTTTAATTTGAGAGTGTCAACCTCATGTTTCTGCCTGTCCACAGCATGCAGCAGCTGGACACATCTGGCACTTTGTTTTGGTAAGAACTGTCGCTCAATGTCGAATGCTGGTGGTGTTCTTTAAAACAATGTGAAAATCAGTTGTAGCCAAGGTCGGATATCTCATCCCCCCCAAAAAAAAATTGTGAAAGAAAATATTGCTTTTTTTCCCGCACATTTTCATCCTGAAAAATCATAATAAGGTATTACAAGTTCTTATTGACATTTTAATAGAGGTTAAGATCACAATTCTATTGGTGTCTGTTTACGTGAACGTTTGCCATGAGAAATTTCCCGGTTCTATTTTTTTCAATCCTAGTTTTTGTAGTGAAGTCTCAAATTTTTTTCCCCTCTCGCCAGACCACTGTGGACATTCCATTCAAGTGTTGGACAGCGATGTGGGAGAGATCAGGAGTTCTGCTTACCACACTTATTCCTACCGTTTCGGCCCTACATATGACTGCTGGACCATTAAGGGTTCGATGGGAGAACCGGTCATCCTCAGGTGAAATACGCTACTCACAAAAAAGGAATCATTATAAAAAAGATGGTCATCCCCATATTTTTGTACATCGTGTTTGAATTGTCTGGCTGATGTGTTTTTTTTTTAATTGTTATTTTTCATACCTCTCGCTTCTTGTAGCTTCACCCAGTTTTCAGCTCGGTGCCGGAAGGAATGGCTGGCCATCAAATCATCCGCCGGCGGCACGCCACTAGTTTTGTGCGGTTCCAAATTACCGCCGCCTGTCGAATTCCCGGGCGGAAACATCACAGTGGTGCACCATTTCCTGCCACATATCTATCCCGTGTCGTCATTTCGCTTGAATTACGCCAGAGGTGCGTTTGTTCAATTGTGGAGGGGCTTCAATGGAAGGGTTGGATTTTCAATTCAGTGAATTGAAATGACAGGGTGCCATCATCAAAAGCATGAAGTTTTTGTTTTGTTTTTGTTTTTTTAAGTCATGACAAGCCATTGATGACAATGACATAGTTCCAATTTTCAGTCAATGTGCACCTGCTGCTACAAAACAGTTTTAATAATAATAATAATACATTTTATTTATAAGCGCCTTTCAAGACACCCAAGGACACTTTACAATAACAAAAAAACACAAAACAATATTTTTGTGTGGTCCCGACAGATCCGTTCTTAGGCGAATGCCCCGTGACGTCGTTTGAATGCCCGGGAGGCCGCTGCCTGCCCCTCTCGTGGCGTTGCAACGGGCAGGT